>UYYA01004332.1:0-122157 GCA_900624975.1 Angiostrongylus costaricensis
ACCTCGTGTCTGCTTATTGATGAAAAACATTGAATTATCAATTAATGCCGAGGTTAACAGAAAGTCGGTCATGGGAAGTACTATGAACGACTAATTCAAGCCAAGCAATGTAAAAAAGGGAACATGAAAGATAATACTGCCAGATCTCTTTGTACGTGAGCACTTTCCGAAATCACTTTCTAAACTTTGGAAAAGTGTCCAAAGGGATATATTTGTAACACAAAAGGGGAAGGATACTGGTCAGAACACAGTACGTTGACAGTCGTTGTAAGAAGCGCACTTGTGAGTCAACTCTTTACTCACTGCACATGTTCGCGCTGGCCAAAATCAAACAGTAGAGTGTTCGAAAAACGATCCGTAGTGTTTGCTGAGTTCAAGTGGCCGTTTATTCAATAAGTGGAAGTTTAAAATAAAAGAATTCAATATGGAAAAGGACCTAGTCTCAGATACAACACACATGAGTTAAGTAAAGAACAGCAGTTGAGCTAACGTACACATGAGTTTGTAGTATAATTCACTACTTGGTTGAAAGCAAGGAAGAGTGATTAGTGTAATTTTCAATTTAGCTACAACCTTGCTTCTTTGTTTCTTTATAGTTTCAAAACATAATGGACTTTGCTGGAGCTAAAAAAGTCCCTTGTCCACACTGCACCACCTATGAAAATGAAGCCAACATCAAAAACGATATATAGCGCTGGAGAAAAAACCTATTATATTTATACCACTGAGGCACGGAAACACGTAGCGCAGATTCTCAAGGTTTCGTGCAACACACACGTGGTGGTTCACTGGTTCGAACTCTCACCCTGAGCCAACTAAGACCTTCAATCTTTCAGTATCGGTGAATTAGTACTACACTTGTCTGGGAGGACAAAAAACACTGACTCGACAATTCGCTGCTGTTTTGTTAAGGCTGTCATTTCATTTCTTATTCACAAAAATGCTGCGTTTTCTTCGAGGCCTGGAAGAAAATCACGAAACATAGATTTGAATCGCATTTCAATCGAATTCTGGCGGAACTACAGAGGTGTTTAAAGATTGCAGTCAGTTTGACCTCTCCAGGATCTGAAGAAGACGAAATCTGTCGAAACGTCAGCTTTTCTGGATAAAGAATAAGAAACTTCGTGCGTGCTTATCAATAAAACAGAGAAGTATTGATCAACGCCGAGGTTAAGCGCCTGGGAGTTACTGACTTGATACATCGGTAAGCCACTGTAAGCTATTGTTTAGGCCAGATATGCATTTGATCACCTGGACGATGCAAAATAAAGTCGGCATAGTCCACGTCAACGTTGAAAGCTCTATCGTTTTGAAGAAATCAGTTAAAAGAAGGAGCAAATAATTATCAAAGAAGCACCTTTGCCAAAATTCTTATGGTTCTCACTTCTTCAATAATTTGAAAACCTTACAGTAAGCAATTTCTGAATTTAATGAAAAATGCAGCGCTAACCATGTCACTTGCTGTTAAGAACAAGACATAAGAATTATGGCCGATTGCTTTGACATGAGGGGTGTAAGTGTGCCAGAAGCACAAGGTTAAATGGATTGGAGCGTTTGCACTTGACTCTTTAGTAATAGTACTGAAGCGAGAATTATATAGCTCGAATAAAGAAATTTCGTACCTGTTTCATTAGAAATGATGTTGATAGTTGGACAGAATCTGTCAAAGCGAGTGGCGCATTAGGTAGCGACGGCGCTGGGTCCTTCTTAGCAGTATTAACATCCATTTCATCTTCATAACTATCGTCCTCAGACATAGACGTAGTTAGTGTTTGCTGTTGGTACATTCCAGTGATTCCTGCACCAATGTGTGAAAGCCGAGAAGATTGGGCTGGTGGCTTCATCGGATGATAGATCACATCGTCTCGAGCAGGATGAATGAGCTCCGTGGTAGTTGGGTGGAATCTTAGACTCTCTTCTCGTATTAAATTTAGTGGTTTATTAGGAGTCGTAGATAATGTAGACGTCGATTCATGTGGTGGACTTGACAATGAAGACGACGAATTTCTCGGTAAAGGAACAGGTTGCGCATGAAACATACCGTGGTAGTTGTCGTATGTCAAAACATTAGTTGTTCCCTCAGGAGATGTTGTCTTGGTAGATTTAGAACGGTTCTGCACGACAACTGGCCTTCGATGATCGAAACGTTCAATTGCTGACTGCACAGAAGTGTTTCGCGAAATCGTATCGGTAAATCGGTCATCTTCCATCATCCTAAACATAAAGCACACTAATCGAATAGAAAATGGAGAAAATCGACGAAGTGGAATGGCGAGATACCAACATATATTATATATATATATATATATATATATATAATGCTTGGAAGAAAACCAGAAACATTAAGATCAAAGAACATACCCTATGCTGTGGTGAGTTTCAAAACAAAAAAAAACATAGAGCGGCACACTAATACGAAAAGTACAGACAGATGTATAATGCACTTTCTACAGCTTGTGATGCCAACAGAGCAAACCCTCACGGCGGTGTTGCACCTGCTACATAGGTGTTGCACCTGCTACATAGGTGTTGCTTATTGTACTAAAGGAAGCGTAGTAGGTGAAATTTTGAACAAATTAGGCTATTTATGTGCAATATTTTAGCGCCAGATAAGAAAGCCGCAAGGGTATATAGTGATAATTTCTAACACCAGGTTAAGGATGACGAGATACAAATATATTATATATGCATTATTAGATAAAGTACCTGGAAGAATTTACAAGGCATAATGCCATGCTTTCTTGGTTAATAACTGGAAAGGAACAGTGGAATGTACCACTGTTTTGACAATGATTTTAACCATGAAAGGAGCTAAGCTGTTTAAGTATTACCCAACATAAAAGGGGAAAAAAGCCTAGCAACTATGTAAAAGTAAATAGAGGAAGCAAAAGGTAGACGTGTTTAACACATTCACAACGGTTCGCATTGATTTCAATGCGCACATCCTGACAATAATTGCTCGCTTCAACAAAAAAATGCACCTTTTAGTGAATTTTCTCCATTGAAATAAAAATAATAGCAATATACAGGTCTTCGCCAACCATAGTTAACTCTTCTTATTCCAGCAATACGGAATTTTGAATTTCTGGACCCAGTGAAGGATTATTTTTTCTTTTTCTGTTAAAGATTCGCATTTCGAAGAGCAAAACATCTGATAAGGCAGGAATGGTGAAAGTCATTCAACATAGAACAACTCCAGGGTTAAGTTCTGATGGAATTTAATGAAAACTGAATTCACATAATGATGCAAGAGAACAACTAAGAAAAGATCTGTTCGAACAGTGATTGAACTTGCAAGTCGGCTTTACGTAGAAGGTAACAGTGATTACTTTCGTAGCAACAAAAAGCACATGGCACATAAAGTTAAATCCTTTACTTCCAGGCTAAAGAATTGCAGAAAAAAAAACCTGCTTTCACTTCGTTGGGAGAACTCACTGGAGATTATCCATGCATAACACGCCTTTTCCCTGTCTAAGCGTGTTTACGCAGACGGCATTGATAACCCTTTATGAATCATTTTCTTAATGGATTATCAAGCGGTTAGCGATGGACAGAATATCAGCCATCTAGAAATTCATTTTTCACTGCAAAATCTTAATGAAACGATCGGTGAGCTTGGTAGTGATGTCGGTCACCACGAGCACGGTGGTAGTTCCACTCCGCTCCAGGCCAATGAAACCTAGACGGGAAATTGGCACCGGACTTGTCTGGGAAAACATCACTCTCTACAATCCAATTGGGAACGCTCCAGCCCAGCTATCTCAGGACTCCAGGAAGAATCGACTCGGCAGCATTCTACGACATTCAAGATGAAATGAGAGTCCTTAAGCACCTGCCAAAGCCATACGAAAAAAAACTTGGAAGATCTTCGTGGACAATGGATACGAGGAAACGAATGGTATGTGAGAGGTACTGGGACCCGCACAGTAGACGTTAAAACAGGCTATATAAAATATAAAAAAAATAAGGAGTAACTTGGTCGATAGATTTGCTCTAAAACCCATGAACGATTTGATCGTGGTTTAGAAATTAAAAGATTCAGACGCGCAAGATTAGTGCGCTAACCAGTTGCCTTGACACTAGTGACAACACGGCGGCAATCGTACACCTTCTTCCAATTATTCAGGCTTGCAAACTTTTCCTACTTTTTGAAGCACACTAGAAAAAAATGAGTAAACATTCTAGCCCCTACTCGAGACAGAAAGGTTTTAGTCCATACAGCGAGAAATATGGGATGGGATCGTTAGTGGTATCACTGAAGTTGTGCGTTTGGAAAAACAGTCAAGGGCAAACAGAGGGTGTGCTGAAGCTTATACTGTGAAGAGCTCCTTCCTTCATTCTAATAGCCATTATGCTCTTCATTTGAAGCGATGTCATTTTTGGATGAGATCCTTAAGTTGAGACCGGTCTTATCTTATCCTCGTAACAGCTGTGTTATGTTTAACAAACTGGTTGAGAGAAAGGCACCCTCGGTGGTGCAGTGGGTAACACGTGAGCCCTGTAAAAGGTAATTGCGGGTATGAATCTGGCCTTAGGTCCAAGTTTTCCAATTGTCACAGCATCATTGTGGTTGTATTTCACATAAAACCCTGCCGTGAAAAAATAATGGCTAGTAGATAAAAGTTCTATATTGTATTGCGTTTGTTAGAAATCTATGACAGCCATTTATGCTTTTCTTGCACGCGCTTTTTTAAAGACTTGGTTCGTAGTTTTTTCGTGGTTATGGAGATTAGACGCTGTAACTTTTCATAAAAACATATAAGCCTTCGAACAAAACACAGTGATGTTAAGCAAAAAGTAAAGGATCAAAACCATAATGAAGAATGGTTTTATTACAACATAACTGCCCAATACCTATTTTTTTAAAATCAAGAAGAGGCGGCAGCACTACCACCATCTCCTTTCCCTAAAACGTTTTTTAGACAGCAGGACCCTAACGATGGAGTTGACATAAAATTCCGCGTTTTCGGACGGCGTTCTCAAGACCCTTAATCACTACCGCGATAGCAAGCTTATCTCTAACCTTACAGCCACACAAAAATGTGGCATGCCAGAAATTAGAGAATGAATAAACTCGAAAACAATAAGATTGTCTGTTAGTGATAAAGGGAAAGAGTTCGTGGTTAATCCTCGCCAGCTGGATGATGAGATAACGGAGGAACATCTTAGTGATGCTACCCTCTATCGCCCATTCTCTGGAAAGGAATATAAAAGTCAATACCGAAAGCTAAACAATCAATGGGTCAGTGTTGCAAGGGCTGCGGGTTTAAAATCATCGGTTATTTCGCACTTTAAAATCGAGAAACCAACATGCCCGTTCTATACCTACTTATTAAAACACATAAGTTGGTATCAGCTGATAATCATGCGTCAACCAATCCATCATCGTTTAACGTTGGACCCATCATCAGTTGTATAGACGGGCCAACGGATAGAATAACCTGGTTTTTAAGCCTAGTACTTACCCACTGGCTTAACCACATTCTAGCTCACCTCACAAACGCCCAAATGTTCCTAGAACGTCTATGTAACGCGTCTTCTAACAACGCGTACGTGATGGGGTCATTCGACGTTTTCGCGCTTTACTCCAACGTATCGAATGACTCCGCAATGCAAGCCATCTTCGAACTTTTTGTTGAACATGAAGGAAGAATAAATATGCATGGCTTGTCTATCCAGCAGCTAATAGCTTCCTTAAAAGAGTGGCTACACTGCTCGATTTTCAGGTGGTCTGGGAAATATTTCACGCAAATAAGGGGGTTCGCAATGGGACAGCGACTGACACCAACCCTTGCCATTGTGTTTATGTCCAAGATAAAAGCCCTGTTCTCGATCTCCGGCTACTACTCTACTGCAGATATGTAGATGATTGTTTTGTCGTCTTCTCTACGCAGGAGGAGATGGACAAATGCTTTGAATTATTGAACGAGCAGTCCGAGTACATATACATAAAGCTCACCCGGGAGAAATCGAGAAAAAACTGGCTTCCGTTTTTAAACGTTCAAATAAACCTATCAAATAGCGGTTACTCGAAAAAATGGTACCGAAAGCCAAGTAATAAGAACATCCTCGTTCATTTCCTTTCTTCCCACCCTTCACACACAAAGAGGGCTATTGTGAGAAACATGTTTCGAACAGCCACCTCTGTGTGCACTACCAGGGAACTAAAGGAAGAGTCGCCCGACTTGGCTCGGCAAATAGCCATCTCCAGTGGCTACGAAATAGTAACCCCACGAGATAAGTTTACAAGGAGAACGACGCGCCCACGCGGAACACTTGGCCAAAACAAAATCCCGTATATGTTGCCTTTTATAAGCGATGAAGTAAGCGGAGCTATAAAACGATGCTTAAGAAAGGCAAGTCTAGAGGAATCGGTAGCGATAGTTGAAATACCACCGGCTACTCTACGTCATCAATTAGTTCGTAACCGCCTGTATGACCGCCTATGTGAAACAACAAATTGCGAAATTTGCCCTTACGGCAGAGACGGTGATTGCATGAGTTCAGGCACGATATACCTGATCTCTTGTAATAATTGCGGATATGAATATATTGGCGAAACGGCAGACCTTTGTGTATCCGTATAAAAGAACACCTAAATGGCAAACGAAAACTAAGACGAAGCACCCCACTAGGCACGCATAGGATACAAAAGCATAGCGGAGACGATTTTGGTGTAAAAGTTACTATCTTTGCACAGGAGACTAAAACACCAGCGCGAAAACTTTTTGAGGCATTTTTGGATAAATGCCAAAAACCCTACAATGAATAGCAGGGATGAATCCCCAGAGGTCATACGCGATCTGACCCCGTATGTTCGCATCGATTTTTGATGTGGGATGGTGTTGTCAACCATATGCGACTATAATCAGCTGTTCCAAACTTCCTCATTGGAAGTCACGAAAAAAGCGGTGAGTTTTTCGAGAAGCTGCTGATCATGTAATTACCATGGAGCTTTTCGTCTTTTTATAAGTGCTATTGAAGCGTTTGGCCTAGTAGATTGTATATCAGTATACCCTTCCAGGCTCTGAAGAAAGCGATACTGCCGAAACGAAATACTGTTTAAAAACCTCGCGATTACTGAACAAGAAAACGGCGCATTCATTTTCCAATGTCGAGGTTAATAGAAAGTCGATCCTGGGACCTATTTTTTTAGTTGAAAATTTAGAAGAGAAACTCAGCATCCAACACATCTTGCCAGACGATAGTCAGAAAGATCTTCGTGGCTACAATACAATGGAATAGTGCTAGTATTTTACAAACGCTTGACTAAAAGCAATTCTCTGGGCAAATCAGGAATCACCTGGATCACCTGTAGTCCCGTTCATGGTCTAGTGACTCGAGCGGGCGCCGGTAAATCATCCATTTTTCCCTGTCGCGTGCAAGAGTAGCCCCAATGGGTTCTGTTCGCTCTAGGAACTCGTCGAACATCATATCTTTTTTCTAGGCTTTTAGTGAAGAATTCTGACCATCGAGTCGGTGGTCTTCCTGCAGTGCGTTTAACATCCGGGAACAACAAGAGTTTAACATCAACAATCGGGCATATCAAATGAAACCCAATCATGATATGAATTGCAACAAGTCCTTCGTTGCATTGACCGTTTTCAAACAATAGCTAGGGCCATAGGAATTTTCCTGCAGTACCGTATGTTTTGTGTCCTAAGTATGATCAACCGCGAAGAAGCTTCGGATGGCGTAGGATGAGGCCACTATTGTGTAGCACTTGTCGACTATTGGATTATTGCAATGATGCCGAAGTATTTCTAAAACTCGGACTCCAGACCAGATTCAAACACACGGTTAGGCCCTTGCTTTACCGTTCACTGGTTTCGAAGATAACTAGCTCACCATCATCGCAGCTGCTATCCTGCTGTGAAGTTGTTTTGCAGCGTCTGTCTTACAACGTTAATCAGAAATCGAGTTGGAAACCACTAAAGCGTATAATGAGGTTATCGTACTAGGACCAAAACGATGTGAAGATATGTACGTGGAAAACTACTACTGTAAAACCGTTTTTGAGAATGAAATTGACTACTTAAAATGTAGCAGTGAAGTCTATGTTTGAAAAGTTGGGTGAGAGCCAACGATGATCCACTTGTTCATCAGAGCATGGATGAAGAAATTTTCATCTAAAAAGAAAAAGATGGAGCAAATTGCCGCAACAAGGACGATTTGGCCATCTTGTTCGAACACAGCATTATCCACAAAGAAAATTCCTGTAGTGCTAAGCTTACAACCTTAAATCAACATATCTCAAGTAATAGTGAGTTCTCTTAATTATAACAAATGAGCCTTCCAATGATTTACCGCCTCATCGTGGGTGGGAAGTGTCCTGGGTGTCGGACAGCGATGTACAGTGGGAAATTCATCCCCTGCAGGGTTAACCAAGCTGAAAACGAGTCCGGCGTTTCCATCAGGAAGCCTAACTTGGAGTAAACCAATACTAGGATCCACCACCGTTCTGGTATCAAAGTCGCATGGTGGCAAATCTCTCTCTGATACACAAGGGCTGCGACTGCCTGTGGTGGTGAGGACTTGAGGCAGACTTCTGCTAAGCCGACCTCGGCATTCCAGGGAACCGCAATGGCTTAAGCAGCAATTCCCCGAAAAATGGAGATTATGCTGGGGCTCACAGAAAAAGTGTGGACAGACCATTCAAGTATCAAGCAAGTATAATAAGTAAAATTAGCATCTGTCGCTGTTTGCTCTCCAAATAAAAGTTATGTTGCTTTATCAAAACGAAATTTTGATTCTTTCAAGAGCATTTTTCCAGCTGGTTGCTTTAAAGTTCTTATTTCGAACACGGAACAGGAGAAACAAACGCGATTTCGTCTAGCAGGATACGATGTGCTTCCCAAATGTATCAGTTATGTTTCAAACTGTCGCTCTTCTGGTGGAGTTTCCAAAAGCTTAACCTTCGGATAAATATTTTTTAGAAGCTTCAGTTCTGGTCGCATTTAAACATCCAAGAACACATGTATACCGTTTATACACAGGATCATTACTATAGAGCAATGTCCTTTCTACAAATCTATGAAGTTCTGAATACACGAGATACTCTGCTGATCGGGAAATTACTGGTTGTTGTCAAAAAAACCAGCTTAATCGTGTAATTGTTGACAAGGTCACAACGAAAGATTTAGGAACCCTCTTGAAATTTCACCTTAACTAAGAACACAGAATGATCGATAACACATGTGGGAGGTATAAATGGATAGAAAAAAGCAACACGAATAAAGTAAATATAATTGTCATTGTCATTGTGAGTTCTATTAAGAACGCGTAGTCTGTCAGCGATGCTTCAAGAGAATGACAAGAACGCACAGGTTCCCGTGATTGTTATCCAGTCATTAGAATGACTCAGATCCATGCTAAATTTACTACACATGGTTTTTTATCAGTAATCAAAGTATGTATGACTCAAAAAACAGTTGTAACGAATTCACAAGCTTAAATGAGAAAGATGAAGCCAAAAATTGGTTATACAAGGAAGCTATGACTTCAGGATGAGGTTAGAATGAGATTTCTCGGGTATGTGGAGAAAAAAGTCGGTTCATTATCGTCTAAGCGCTAAGAAGAAGGCATAACGGCTGTGAACGAAGCAGCCCAATCGGAAATTGCATTCGCATCGAGTGGAGTAGCCAGCGATGTGACCCCCCCCCCCCCCCCCCCCCTCTTTTCTTTTTAGAAGTATGGTAGTGAAGTATCCAGTATTTTAGTACTATTCCAATATGTTAACTTTTCATTTACTGCCTACTGCAATTTTTCACGGCAGGGTATTATGTGAAATAAAACGGCCACGATTCTGAGATACTTGAAAAAGTTTGGGTTAGCCACTGGAAAGGGTAATAGCGTGTTCGATCCCTACCATAGAAACCTATGGTCCATTGTTTTGCAAATATCTCAGCACCATTGTCGTTTTTCTTCAATAGGCAGACACGAGGTTGTTAACATAGAATTTATTAGAATACAATAGCTGAGCTGACGTTTCGGCGGTTTCGCCTTCTTAAGAGCGTGGAAAGGTCAAATTGAGATGTGATCTACTCAGCCAAACACTTTCATAACCCTAGCAAATAAAACTTGACAAATCGATTTGCATTCGCATAAGAAACAGCTTCATTCAAACACCTACCGTTTATTTGCTGTAAGTATTTAAGTTAGTTGATGGATAGCCGCCGCACAGAGTAATACAAGTGTTTTGGATCAAAGCCAAAAATTCAAAAGTGAACTGCAAGGAGGAGTGTCTTGTCATCACGCGTGACCTGGCGCCATCCCTCAGGCTAATCCAATGACCTGACACAGACACAGTTATCGCCCATGTATTACTCTGGGTCATGGGAATTGTCGTTTTATTTCACATATCACTTCAATATTTTAATGATGCACTATTTTGTATTATTGCTGATTCTTCCCTTCTACCCAGAGATTGTTGTAAAATAACTGGGAAAGAAACTTTGCGGACAGTGTTGTTTAAATAAAATCCACCTTAGGTTCAGAAGTTCCAGAAGATGCTGAAAATAATAATAGAGAACAATAGACCCTTGGATTATTGAGCTAACACGAGGCCGGTATAAAATATTTATTAAACATTAATAACGGATATTAAGAGAAAGAATATATTCGGTCGGAGCTACACTTTACTGGGTTCGAGTCGTCGCGACTACGAAATCGCGAGGACGACCACCTTTGGACCACCGACTCGGGGCAATCCGGCTCTGAAGGTGACGAAGTCGTCGAAAAATGAGCCGAATAAATACTTTTCTCAAAGTCGCGTCGGCTTAATAATCCAAAAAACTAGTGATTATTCATGCCGAGGTAAAATAAAAGTAGGTTTTTGAGATGTAATGAAGAACGGGAGAAAGCGGCGTGTGTAGCGCAGTGGTTAGAGGCACCCTGCAATACACTTGGGATCGGTTCTACGCCCACGCTCACCAAGTCCTCTATTCTCCGTGGTTGGAAAATTGGTACCAGACTTATCTGGGAGGATAGCTGCACTGACTCGATACATCGATTAACCCGCAAGTCATTGCGTAGGCCAGATATGTGTTCAATCATTTTTTTAATCACAATTAATTATCAGTTATTCATGTGAATGGGAAAGCGGAACCAGATTTAAAGTGGTCCCTTCTGACGATAAAGTCGTTTGAATGGACATTGCAGTTATTATGACTGACAATGTCGCTGAGCATTAGGTAGAACAATTCTACGCAAGAAACTTAGCTGTTCACCTAAAGTCGTTTTCTTCAGGATGAGAAGACAACAGTGGAAGGAAATAACAATAACACGACGACGATATTGAATGGTTTTCGCTATAAACACCCAATATTCTGCAATTTTCTCACACAAAGAAAAAAAGTGCTCAATGAGGAAAATGCTAAAGAAGCAAGTGTTCCAGATGACAAACGGATAAGGACGAAGTATACGCGTCAGAGTGGCCTTAGCACAGAATATCACCCAGGAAATGATGAAGATGTATGATTGAATACTAGTATGTCACACCTTCTAAAATACCCTGCCGTCATCAGAAAACTGAAGACTTAAGATTCGGAATCGGAAATTGAATAGCTACCAGATATGCTGTAACGCGTGCGCGTGTGGCACGGTGGTCGATGGCGCTCTGCAGTTCACAGATAGGATCGATCCCGGCAACCATGGCTCACCATGCCTTACATCCCTCCAACGTTAGCAAATTGGTGTTAAACTTGTCTGAGAGGATAGCAGCGCTGGCTCGATACATTGGTAGGGTACCACGAGTCATTGTAAAGATACAGATATGCATTCAATCACCTCCAACGATGCTTAATGAAGTCTGGTGCATCCCTTAGTGACTGATCAACGCCAAGAGCTTTAGAGTTTATTACCATATATGTCAGAATGTTTCAAAGAACGCACTGACCATAACAGATAAGATTAGGAGGAAGGAAAGATTATGGAGAGAAAAGAACTCAGTACAAGTTATGAGTGAAGGCAGGATAAAACTTTCAAACGGGAAATGTCTTGTTGATTCGAAAAGAGGATGATGTGAGAAAAGTAAACCAACGACGGCGTCACTCCACGTATAGAATCATTCTTCAGCTGTGATCTACAAAGAAATCGAAACCACAACAAGTATAATTCATGATCGTTCTCCTACTGTAAGTCAAAGCTTTACCAAGACTCAAAAGACGGAACCTTGCAAAAACTACATGTTTTGGCTGAGGATCTCTCTTCTTTCAAGTTTTCGAAAAAGGTTAACTCTTTAGGACAAAAGATCGCTCTCAAAAAACACCATAAATACGAAAGGAATACGACGGAGAGCACGATACCACCAAGAAAAAAAAATCAATGAGAGAGATGAAATTGCAATAGCTGTTCTCAAACGTTTTAATATCTATGGATAACGAGCCAGAACTTCTCGCAGCCTCGTTTTTCCCTAACAATTTAGACTGGTGGAGTTAAGTAGTTTTATCCCACTGGGTACGGTAATGAAATAAGAGGACCAAGTCGGGAAACACAAAGCGTTCAGTATGTTCCCCTTGTTAACGCAATCGATACGTGATAGATAACGAATATCGATTAGACTGGAGTAGAAGTTTAGCCTTTTCTTTAGTTTAACCACGCCTTTACCATAAACAGTGAGAATTTGCCGGCTTCTCAATTAACTCTGTAGTGGATGAGTCAATGGAATAAACGTTCGGCAACATCTTTTTATTTTGATAACAATGCCAGTAAATAGTTCCACGTACGTCACTACACAGACTACAAGTCATAAAACACAGGGCCGTTAGTCCAAAGCGGTAAGCATTCCAACCACTGTCCTCTTATCAAATTGTGGATCCATATGCCAACAAATTTTCTATATCAGATACGTAATTGGATTCATTGAAAAATCATGGGAAGGGAAACTCTGTGCGACATTTCTGAAGCAAGTAAGACCATTGGAACCGTTTGTCCTGCTGGGGAACTAAAATGGTAACCTATAGAGATAACGCCTCTGCTGAGGTTGCACAGATAAGAACAACAAGAATAGCTCCTACTGAAGAGCTGACAAAACATAAGGCCAGATCGGAGAGATTTGTACGATGACAGATCAGCAGGGATCATGTTGACCGCACAGCAGCGTTTGTGATGAGTGTTAGAACAGCAAAATAAATATTTGACGGAATACGGAACCTGCATATCTAATATGTGTTTAGATAAAGCATTTATTTCACGTCATTAAGAGACGCAGGAAGTACAGTGGTAAGAAACCTCGCACATTACACGCATAGCCACTGGTTCGACCTTTACTCCGGCACAAGAAACCTCATATCTCTCCTTGGGACGTTGGTAGTATATTTGGGGAAGTTCTATCCGATTTTCAAGAACAGAGGCCACTGCCTGTGCACTACAGTTGACCATGGGCGGCCAAAGATTGCAATGATAATCAATTCGGCCAGCATTCAGTGACATTTAAGGAAATGAGAATCGTCAGATTTCGGTCTAACCCATGTGCAAATCCGCTGACCCTTGCTTACGACGTATAAAGGCAATGAACCCGAATGAAGGAAGTGCTAGGATCTGCATTGTGTGAAAACTGGTCACATAAATAACTGTAATAACTACATAGTACGGCATCGAAAAGGTTTTTAACTTACGCTAAACAGTAGCGTTGTCTCAATTAACACATTCTTCGTCTTTTGTTTCTTAAAAACCAATATTGCATGACAGGAATATTGCTCAGGAGAAGTACAAACTAAGGACAAATGAATAACGCCGTAGTCTGGGACAAAATCTAACCATCCAAAATGGGTTGTCTGATAGAAGCGAGAATTTAATGTCCTAACTTCACTTTAAGCAAACATACTAAACATTGTGTAATGTGTTGAATGAAGGCATAAAAACAAATATTCGTCGAAAGTGACAGCAATAGAAGACTACCTTTCGCTATTCTAACACTTATCTAACAGTATTAGGATTATCTTATCGTTTTCTACGTAACAGGAGTCGCACATAAACAATTAAAGAATAGTTGGTTTTGCTCTTTACGTGTTTAGAGGAGGGAGAAACGTAAAGAAAGCGTTATAAAAGGAACAAAGAAATGACGACACCGACATAAAAAAGGATAAAACTCTCAACGTCGATCAATCCCTGAGGCATGCGCAATGCATTCGACTTCATTAAGTATCTTTGGAGGTGATTGAATGCATATCTGGCGTTTATAGTGACTCACAGTGGCTTACCAATGTATCGCGGAGATCGGCTCCACGTGTGTGCCGCAGTGGCACCTCCAACCACTGCTCCACACGCGCACTATACGACGACACCGACATCATCGAAAACCACCAAAGAAAGGGATTCGCTTCAGATTGATGGTTCGACAAGATGCTCTGCTTAGAAATGATTTCGCAATACAGTTGAAGACTATGTAAAGCTAGTACCACCATTTGAAGACTATGAAGCGCAAAGAGTATTTAACTGGAATCCTATCACGAATTCAACACTACTGAAAGATATTTGCTAACCAAGACATCTCATCGCGCCATTGTCGCATTGCTGAAAATACGCTTTGCTGACTGAAGCGTAGGCTTTCCACGACAGTATTTGTTTAACGCCAGATAGCGTAATTTACATTCATCGAAGCGAACGACCTTATGCTGTTAGCTACCATTTGTTGGCATACTATAAGTATTAAGAAAAAAAGTATGTGCAAGAAACAAGCAGAAAATTCAGAGTTCAAATAGAGCGATCTGCAGTTGGTAAATCCACTTGTGTCCTTCTTATCTTGCTCAGCATTCATCGGGTGAAGAACATAGGAGTATTCGAAACGAGTTCCCATGTTATACTACGGCACGATTCTGATACATAATCCTTTCGATTTCATTCTGCCGCAGGGTTTATTCTCTATACTCTTTGTATCGAGTCGATGCCTTAGCCAATACAATAGTTGTGTTAGACGTTGCCCATCAAGCGCTATTCTCTACACCTAATAATTTACAAAAAAATTTTTAGGGTATTTTTTCGGTGAACGCCTTGTCTGACTAAAAATCAGGTGTGGTCCCAAGTGGACTGTGCATAAAATTAGGGAGGGTCACATACGTTTTAGTTGCCGTTACATGTAGCCTAACGCTTGAGTTTTAACAAGTCCTACGGAATGAAGGAACTCTTGTAAGGTTCCCTGGTCAGCATTTTTAGGCTCACTAGAGGATCATGTTGTCAAAATTGGGCACAATACAAGCGTCATAGAAGACTTATCCATGGTTAGAAATAAATAGATTTCAACATTAAATTAATTTGTCAGCCGTCATAGATGATAAAATGGGGCAATTTATTGGGGGAAAGAAAAGCTCTCAATTCAATGTAGTCTCGAGACTACAGCTGACTCATTCAAATTAAAAGGAGAAAGCCGCAGCCTTTTTTCTATTCATAGAGAGGTTATATGGGCGCATTTACACGCCTGTTATCCGTATTATCTCGATCTAAATTTCAGGTTCTATTCTGCTACAGGAAAAATTTAGGGCAGACTTTGGCCAGGCTGAGCTCGGGATTCCAGAGAACCACAATGGCTTGGCCAGCAAATTTCCGAAAAATGGAGGTTATACACGGGTTTGCACAATTAGCGAGGACGGGCCATTCAAGTATCAAGTAAGTATTCTGTCACAGGTCCATAAAGTGATAATGGAGAAAACGATCTGAATTTTAATTCTGAATATATTAACTCTCGCGATTGTATTTCAGTGAAAATGAATGTCTGTTTCCATCACCGAATCCTCACTCTAAAGCGGTCCATGAAAACGCTTCGGTAAAGGTGATAGTTAGAGGCAGACACTATCGTGACAAAAGTGGAGTTGGATATCTGAAGAACTTTCAGTGATCCTAAAGACGATGTCCTTCTCTGTATTTCACCAACTCATATGCGGATATGTGTTTGAACAACAATGTAATGTGGGAGGTTCATTCTTCACCATGGTTACCCGAACTGACAAGGAGTTGAATCTTCCATCACGAAACTCAGTTAAGTGTAAACCAACGTCATAGCGCGTAGAGCAGCATTGGGACTGGAAAACACTTGCACGACGTAATTGAAAGAAAATCTTGTTCAAGCAGCGAACAATCGGTGAAATTCCGCAGTTCACACGATTTTTGGTCACTCGTAAAGATGGACAATTAAGGCACTTGAGTACTATAAGTACAGTGGCGTTTGCGAAAGATGAATTTGAAACAGAAACAGGCGTCTTTCGCTAGAAACACTTGAGCTAACACATCAGAATATATTCGGGCAGGCAATCACAAAACTACGAGCGACTGTGCAAAACTCTGCAGCAAGACGATAAAAAATATTAGAAATTAAAGAAAACCAGTACGGATAAAGGATGAAGACATGGAGATCAAGGAAAGCATCCATAGGATTCAATACAGCGTAAATGGTTGTGGGACCAAGATGTTCGTCCACCCACCACTGCGAGAACAGTTTCTTGGTTTCGGTGGGCAGTAATGGAGAAAATCGTTTACGACGTTATTTTATGAGCTCTTCCACAGCTATGTCGACTTTCCTTGATTTTAGGCAATGGAGCAGAGGTGTTTTGTGCATGCAAATTTTCCCTACGAAAGCCGACTTGCTCTCTCGCTGGTTGAAAGCTATAAATCACTTCATCTAAAGCCCATTGCGAAGTTCGAGGCGCTATCTAGGCAGTGAGGAACTAAGCAGCACCCCGTAACTGTGGTACTAGAACCGAATAGCAAAATCCACTCCTCGTCCTTAGCACAAACTAAATAAAAATAAAAAAAGTGAAGAGTAACCCGGCAATTCACACGATACGTGCCTTTTTGATTAAGTAAAGGAGAGCTGTTACAAATGAAATCATTAGGTCTAAAATATCACAGAAAGCCGTGTTTATGCGAGAAAATGGTTGAGACTTCGTAGGTGTTGATAATCACCTTTCCTTTTAAAAAAGCGTAACTAGATAGTACATAAAACCGTAAAACTTCTCTTATATGAGCAAAAAATTGCAAGAAAAAAATCGATCCCTCATTGAAAAATTCGAGCAATTCCTTCTTTCAGCAGTAACAAACCTTCAAGGCTGAAAGCGACTGTAATCTTGGTTATTACTAAAGCTTTGCAGCACAACAAATCATAGGGCACCAGTTTGTCCACACATTTTCGAAGGATGTGTGTAATATCATTCAGCGAATGTCTTTTAATGTCATCCTGAAGCGATTGTGTCACAACATCATCCTAAATTGACTGATTCATTGTGGTCTGTTTGAAGGTCTAAGGGTCAAAGATAGCGTGAAATTGTCAACTCTTCTTGGGTTATAATGACCATTTTACAAAAAAATACAGCTCTACTTTGTTATTCAAGATGGTTGAATGGGATGTATATTTATAATAACTTCTTCGATGGTCGAACTAGTACGAGGTGGGTTAAAAAATCTTTATTTGGATAATGTATCTGCCTCTTCGCCTTTTTCAGAGTCGCGTTTATCTGTGTCGATGATCAACAGATGGTCGTTGTGGCGATGTCCGTGTTCGTTGTCACATTGAGTCGAATCCAGTAGAGGGAGCATAGGCCGCGTTGTCTGAATTTCCTCACTCGATTTTTACTCTGTCCACTGGATTTGGCTTGATGCGACAGCGACCAGCTGTGGACGGACCATCGACTCGGATCGGCGCAGCTTTGAAGAAAGCAAAGGCGTTAGCCGAATGAAAGTTTTCTAAATCAACCTCTTTTCTACTCAATCACGAAGCAAATAATTCATTATTCATGTCAAGGTTTAATGAAAAACACTTCTAAGGCATGTAATTGTAGTTCTAAGCAAGCAACTGCATTCGATTACTAATTGGCAGACGAGGAATGGGGATGAGTGTCTTATGTAGGCATGCGTGCAAATGGTTGCAGTATAATCCGACTGGTAGGAAATAGGAAATGGGAGCGGAACGGCTCAGTCGTCACGCCATCACCGTAACATGCCTCTCTATCCACAGCATCTCGCCTCTCCTCTCCTCTAACACCTTCGTTCTTGAACATAATCGTATGCGCAGTGCAGTTGAAAGCCTTGAATACCTACGACGTAAATCTTTCACGTTGCCGTCAATGTCAGAAATAATCCCATGCACGATCAGGGAATGCAACCATGGTTTTACCAGGAGCTGGAGGCAGGGAGAATGCCAAAGGAGCAGTTATACGCATCAAAGACGACGAAAACCACACCAACTATATCTTTTCCAACACATTACAAACGTAGAGATTGCCCTGGCACGGTTTTTGTGGTATGCCCAAAGAAAACTACACTAAACGGCATTGAGAAGAGGGCAGGTAATCAAGCAGCAACTGGATCCACACACGGTTTCGAACACTCTAATGAAAAGCTATTGAAAGACAGTAAAACCAAAGTCAATTAGTTCAATCAATGCCGAGGTTAATAGAAAGTCGGACGTGGGAGTTAAAAGAATAAGTGATGATGCACGAACACACAGAGGATCCTGTAAATCCATTACAGTATAAACGCTCAGGAAATAAATGTTTCCTTCAAAACTGCGCCATTCCCTTGTGAGCTGCTTTACTTTCTCTTTACCTAAATCATAATAAGAAGAAATAACAGAAGATTGATTGTCGTTCAGCAATGCAAGAGCTAACCAAAACGTAATTTTACAAGAATATGGAAGACTGCAAAGACAGCCCTCTTCTAAACAACATGATTCATCACGCAAAATCAAGGGTAAGAGGTGGACAAACGTAGTTGAAAGAGAAGGAATTCTTTGAGAATTGCACAACTGGCGCATATTAGTTCCAGTCGATTCTGCCGAGTAGCGGAAGGAGAACAGATTGCTAAGCGGGAACACAAACAATCCGGTGCACAAATGCATTATTAAAACAATGAAACATAGTGTAATGAGCTCTACCATCGCAAGTAACTACGACCAAAAGCAAATCAATATTTTAAAGATATGATATGCTTGATTTCACCTTCAGGAGGCTACATAAAGAGAACCAAAAACGATGATTATGAAACAGCACATGAATGCAGCTTAGTAGAGAAGGCTATGCCCGTAGCAACAGAATGAAGAACAGGTAATTTTTAAAATGCCGTATTAGCACTAGTTAAAAATTATACCTTACCATCTATTAAGGATGTTAATCTACGAATGAATAGATATGAAGAATAGAAATTGCTGTTGTAAGATCGACGAAAGAGGTCGTCACACAAGAAGTCATCGCTTTGTGAATGGGGTTCGAATCCAGTTAAACGTAACGTTCACTTTTCAAGTCGTAACGAAAAGTAGTGCCTTTATGACTGCATGGACATGGAATTCGAAGTTAATAACAGCTGATGGTAGTTGCTGAGAATTTTGAGGGCAAAATGTTACCATAGCGACACCTGCATTGTTCTTGTTTCGGAAGAACATTGCCTACTAGAAGTGCATTAATGGCAATTTTATCAATCGGCGCCGAATGCGGTTATCGCTAATCTCCAATATTTTATAAATCTCTTTCTGAGGTACGCATTTCGCAGTCAATTTTAAAATTAGCGTCTGCTAACTCTGCCGTGATTATTCGTTCTGAACTCTTCGAATTTTACACCGAACAACGGAATTAGGTTAAATATTTGCAGTTGCTCTTAGATGTTTCTGTTGTGCATTTCTCGCTGGTCCTTCACTCGATCACAAGAGTGTACTACCTTATCGTAGTTGAAGGCAGCTCATAGATGTTGATCTGAAGCGCGGATGCTGTAGAGTCAGCAGAGCTAGATTAACTGGGTGGAAGACCAGTCACTAGTACACCGATGTCAGGGAATCATCGACATTCTTCCAGAATCGCAAGGTAGCAGACCTCCTTCCGATTCAAAAGGGTCAGCAATTACCTGATGATGACGTAGGAAAAACTCTAGTATCTGTATCCTGAATCTGCAGGGTAAGACAAACTCGTCTAACCAGCAAACTAGTAGTCAAGTCGAACATGGTGTAACGCCTACATAAATTTTATTACATTGAAGACGGCCTGTCTACATAGCAGATGTTTTCGACTTCTAATAATTGTGGACTGCCGCATTACGGAATATTTTGCTGTTTCTGTTTCACCCGTCAGCATAAGCTGCCTAGTCGTCATGATCAATAATACCATGTTAGGAAGCGTTATGATGTTATGGACTCAATGTTAGCAATGTGTATATCTTTGCACTAGATATCATATAACATTGATCCCGAATGAAAAAACTCTTCTTCTCACTGAATAAACAATTCAGCTGCCCAAAATAAACGGTGTTGTAGTCGCTTTTAGGTTCTTAGAAAAAAAGATAGTCACTATGCATGAGACCCGAAGTAGGACCCTCACAAACACTCATTACCATTTGGTTACTAAAGAGAATGAATACAAAAACAATAGCAAAAGTCAGAATAGTAATGAATGTTCCCTGGTGATACACACTTAGAGCGACAGCGAACTGACTCATCCACTGACTGACTAATGGTGAAAGTTAGACTGTTTACGTATTGAAAAAACCACCGACCCTAAGCGAATCTGAACGGAGAGGGCTATGATTCCGCAGTAAACATGTCAATTCAGGATGAAATAGAGGTATATTTCTGCATTGATAAATTTGTAGAATACGGACGGGAGAAATGGTGATTATTCAACACGACACTCAAACTTTGTTCAATATTACTTGATATTTGAACAGCTCATCCTCATTGGTTGTGCGTGCCTCAGCATAGTCTCCATTTTTCGGAGATTTGCTGGTTAAGCCATTGTGGTTTCACGGAATTCCGAGCTCAACCTGGCCAAAGTCCGCGCCAGGTCCTCACCACCACCATAGGCAGTAGGAGCCCTTGTGGATCAGAGGGAGATTTGCCACCATGCGACATTGATACCAGCACGGTGGTGGATCCTGGTATTGGTTGTTGATTGGTTTTTAATAAATGTAACAAAAAGTCCATTGTTGCGCTTAAACTCGATCGTTTAAAAAATTGATAAATTAATAAAAAATATGAAGGATAAAGCTCTCTGCGTTGATCTATCCCTAAGAGATTCGTCATGCATTCGACTTCATTAACTATCGTTTGGAGGTGATTGAATTCATATCTCGCCTTTACAATGACTCGCGGTGGCCTACCGATGTATCGAGTCAGTGCTGCTATTCTGCCAGACAAGTCTGGTACTAATTTGTCAACGGCGGAGGAATGGATGGCTTGTTGGGCCAGAGATGGATCACACGCCTGTTGCAGGGCGCCTCCAATCACTACACCACGCGCCCAAAAAGTTATTAAATTATGGAAAAAAGGTGTATTTTATTTAACTGAATCCATTGGTTTTAATGATGTTTAGTTGTTAGGATTTTTTCAATTTATCCATACTTTTTCCCACAAATAATCCTCACTTTCTCCCATGTATATTTCACCCGACTTTCTCAACGTCGTCGATAACAGCGTCTTCTCACTCGCTAGTTGGAGTTGTGTAAACAAAATCCTGAGATTGTGGAATGCAGAAGAAAAACGCTAATGTTTCAGAACATGTTCACACTTCGATTATATGAAATCAATCGCAATTTAAACGAGAATTCGGCGAAAAAGAAAAAATGAATGGGAAGGATACGCCCTAAATCTCCACATTAAGTGAACGGACCCCTAGATAGCATGACATGCATAAATCTGTGTTTCAATTTTCATAGAATTGGGCAACGGTAGTTAGCCCGCCGATGAAATTCGGGTAATAACGACGACCTTATGTGAAAATGTCATTTATTACAAGAAAGTAGTGCTGCTGTGATCTTTAATAGAAGGTGGACACTTTGAGTTCACCTGATTCTGCGTTAGCAGTGGCCTCTATGATGAATTCGGAGATTACTATGGACGCATTGGAACTGCAAAACGCGTCATCTGAGGTAGCAGCGAGACTTTTATTGGAATAGAGTTTCTTTCTTAGTGTCCAGCGTTTGACTACTCTTTCTAAACCATTACTACTTTCTCACCTACTAGTTGGACTGTTGCGCGGCAGTCGCTCATGTGTTCCTCACGTATCGCACCTCGTTACGTTGTCGCAGTTGGCCTCAGGTGTGTGCATAGTTCTGTAGCAAACTACTACCTAAGCAACAAGTTTTTTGTATTTTTTGTTTATTTCAGCACCTATCAGCTCTTTGTTTTCATTGTTAAGACTTACCTCCAAGTGCGGTACTTCATTAATTTGTCAAGCTTTTTAGGGACGACGTTTTTACATCAACGCGAGTGAGATAATTTCCACTTGACCCTCAGAAGAAAGTAGGTGTATCTTTTTAAATAATCGCACTCTTAAGCGTAGATGAAAATAAATTCGAAGTACTCAGAACCCTAAAGTATGAAGCTTTTCTTCTTGTATCAATAGGTTGTATTGTTACCATGAAGAATAACACTAAAGGTCAGTAAGCGGTGCTAAATCAGCCGTTTTCTCTTTCTTATTCGCTTTATCATCCTACTTCTCCTTGCTTTCTCATTCATAATTGCCCGATATTTGTTCATATCGAATGTAGTTTTCCTCTTAGAAAATCCGTAGTGATAACTGTCCTCACGATCAAAAAGAACGCTTATCCCTTAAAGTTGTCTACCAAATTCTGCGTTATCTAGTTGCAAAGGATAAAAGGATGAATCTCTCGGCGTTGATCAATCCCTGAGGAATGCGCCATGCATTCGACTTCATTAAGCATCGTCTGGAGGTTATTGAATGCATATCTGGCCTTTACAATGACTCGCGGTGGCCTGCCGATATATCGAGCCAGTGCTGCTATCCTCCCAGAAATTCTGGTACCAACTAGGCGACCCCGGGAGGATGGAAGGCTTGGTGGGCCATGGGTGCTGAGATCGATTCCACGTGTTTGTTGCAGGGCGCCTCCAACAACTGCGGCGCAAGCGCATCTATCTAGTTGTAGTGGTACATATTCGAAATTGACGACTGTGCAAAATACTGGAATTTTGAATGAGTTGAATCTTCCTTCTAAGAAAAGGTCAAAAATAATTGATGTGTTATTGCGAAGAACTTCAGAAATATTGAACTCTTTCCTTATTCGCGTTTTGAAACAGTCCAGGCTTTTATAAAATCACCTATATGATATTGATGTTGGGTTTTATTCTTTGTAGCGTTTTCATTTTTCATTAATGCAATTTCTTTGTATAGCGATGTATTTCTAATATCGGGACAAACAATGGAGCTTTAAAACAAGCACCGTATTCGAAGTGAGAGCATCAGAAGCTCGTCTGAAGTCCGCCTTGAATCGACACGTGTTCTCCTTTGTTCATATTTATTAATGTATTGCTATTCTAGGCTAAGGGTTACCCATAAAATAAGGTGATGATAGAGCGAGGTTGTGCTACTAAGTCTACGACTACTCTCACGAATTTCTGTGAAAAATTTACAATAATCGTCAAATTTCCTTTTCCTTTGTACGAATCATTTACGAGTCCAAAAAACTAAACCAAACCAGAGGCCTATAGTCCGTTCCCATCTGCGAGGTGGTTTACGATTGACGTTTCGGTGAGAATAATGACAAGGAGTGGAGTTTTTGTAGGCTCTGTGGAATGTTTGCCTTCTATTGGTTCTATCTTGGTATTTAAGAACTTTTCATTTGGTCCGTTTCACTCGAAACCATAGGTTTGGCACTCAAGGGGCGCTACCTTGAAGATTCTGTTAGTGTTGAATTTCAAGTTTATAACAATGAATTATATTTACATATTGCATCTCTAGACAACACTGCGTCTGTCTTCGTATTCATAAGATAGTTCACTTCATGATGTCATGAATTGGTGGGTTTATTTTGTTTTCTGATGTAAAATGTTTTGCACTCAAAGGCCACAAATATGTCTAAACATTTAAACAAAAATTGGAATGCGTTTTCTTTCTCAGCAATAGCGAGGTTTTTATACAGCATACGTTTACTTCCGTATAAAAGAACGCAAACAGCACAGCAGTAGTTGACGTTTCGGGGGTTTCGCCTTCAGAGCTTGGAACGGTACACCAATACGCAACTTACTAGGCCAAACCCTTCAATAACAAGTACAGAAAGACGAAACTCGAAAAACCCACCATTTTTTACGCTTCTTTCACTGAGGAAGAGCTGCTGGTCAAAGTGGCATATGGTTGATGACTACACCACCTCACATCAAAAATCGACGCGAAGATACGAGGCCGGGTTCCTTGTGAGCTCTGAGCATTTCTCCCTAATATTCAGAGCAGAGTTCTTGGCATTTATCCAAAATTGGAAATCTAGAAGAAATTAGAGTCACAATGTTACTCTTTTATTTTCTGCCTACTATAATTTTTCACTGCAGGGTATGTTGTGAATTACAACCACAGCGATGCCGAGACATTCGCAAACCTAGGATCCTGGGCCAGATCGAACCACGATTACTCTTTCAGGGACTTGCGAATCACACATTGCACGACGGAGGCCTTTGCTCTGCTTTTCTCTCAGCTAGTTTTCTAACTAACGCTGCCATCAAGCAATCGGCCGACCGCGGGATTGATCTGGGGAACACAAATCGGCATTGAACACAGTTAAACCCAAGCTGGCAGCATCGTGGTTCGACCTGGTCAAGGGTCCAGCTTTTTTGTGAATCATCGTTGTTGAAGTTCGGATCTTTTCTTGTGTCAGCTTACTTATTTGGCAACACGATGGCGTCACCTTCTTCAAAATATGCCTTCTAAAAAAAGCAATCTAGCCTTTCCGCTGTGTCAAGTCAGTCTGTGGTCTGTAAATATTCGCCTAAAATTTTCGTACAAATATTTTCATTTAAGCGAAATGTATTCAAATAATGTAATCGGACATTACTGAGGAGATTTCTACTGAATAAAATGCAAAGTTCAGAAAAATGACAACATCGAACAGCGTATTCAAGATCACATATGCTAACCTATTCTTCCTTACTAGGATATACTTGGATACATCTATCGCTCATCTTCATTTTTCATACGGGTCTCACCACTCCTTTCATTTATGTTGCCTTGCAATCGCTCTCTACTGAGGTGATTGGATTTGAGTGTGAATTCGGCTGCTAGCCGAGGATCTGTAGATTTCATTCCTCATTGATAAGCTGAATACTGGCGGAGTGCATGTTTTCCTGGGAACCTAAAATAGCCGGGTTATGACGCTTCCCACGGATCTCCTTCATATGAGGGATCTCGAGCCGGTTAGTCGCGAAGCTACGCGGCGTGTCCCCAGGTGCGGATAGGGGCTAATCGCAGACCGAAAGCGACGTTTGCTTCCCTGAGACGCAGGTGCACCAAGGGGTGGACTCCCTGTTTTTGCTGTGCTTATTTGGCACATACTTTCTGTATTTGCTAGGCGTATTCATGCAAGCGTGCGTGGGTGCGTTCTCACGTATGCAGATTGCATTCTACGAGTAAATTCGGCCAATAGCCTGCAATCAAGTGACGGGGAGGAATATGGGAGGCGTCACCTCCAGCAAATAAGCTCCATGTCCTCTCTGGGAAAGCCTGGCAAGCTGCCCGTGAGTATATCCAGCCCCACGTTCAGAGCCCAGCAAGCTATACGTGGGTATCAAAAGCTAAAAACAGTAAGCCCACCAAGAGGCGTCTGTCTCCAGAAACACTCAAGCTGATACGCCAGCATGGAATCTAACGTCCGAACTAGCGAAACAATGCAGAGAGGCGATAAAAAAAGACTTCAAAGATAGAAGCGTAGCAGAAATGGTCGAAGCTGCAAAGGCTGGGAAAAGCATTCGCAAAGCCGACCGAAGCTTCGCCAATTACAAGAAAAAGATGATTGTACTCTGACGCCGAGACAGAGCAGTTACAGCGTCCAGAAAGGCAATGGAGAAAATCATTCACGAATACTACTGCTCAAATCTCTTCGGTAGCCACGCCCACCATCCGTCATATGAAGTAAAGGAAGATGGTTATGTTGTACCACCGGTTCTCCCTTCCAAAATCCGCCATGCCATTTCGCCGGTGGAAAATCGAGCAGCACCAGGTCCGGACAGGATAAGATCAAAACACCTGATGAATCTTCCGCTAGTCCTCGTAAACACACTGGCTTGGCTCTTCACACATCACCTGTCTGAATGCAAGGTTTCTGCTCAGTGGAAGACCAGCAAGACCGTGTTATTGTTCAAGAAGGGTAACCTACACGATATCGGCACTATCGTTAACATTGACGTAAAAAAAGGAGTTAGGCAAAGTGATACCATCTCGCCTAAATTCTTTACCTCCACTCTCCAGAACGTCATGCGAACATTAGAATGGGATAATATGAGAGTAAAAATCGACGGTCGGCAGTTACACCATATTCGCTTTGCTGAAGACATCCTCCTTATAACACCAAACATTAGCCAAGCAGAACGTAAGCTTTACGATTATGATAAAGGCTGTAGAAAGATTGGTCTTCGACTAAATCTCACAAAAACCATGTTCATGAAGAACGGATTGGTTTCGTATGACCCATTCACGCTCAACGGAACAAATATTTCCGAATACTCCAGTTATATCTATCTAGGTCGGGAAATCAATATGATGAACGACTTAGCTCCAGAGCTGAGCAGTAAGAGACGAGCGGCTTGGGGAGCTTTCAAGAGCATCGAGGATGTAGTGAAGAGAACAAAGAATACCCGACTCCGTGCCCACTTTTTTATTCAACGGTACTTCCTACCCTAACGTATGCGTCAGAAACTTGGTCGCTGCGTAAGCAGGATGAAAGGTCACTCAACGTTATCGACGGCGCAGTCGAAAGGACGATGCTAGGAGTATCCCGTTCCACACAAGTAAGATCCGAGTAAGGAATGGAATCCGAAGCTTCGATCTGCGTCAACGATTAAAAATCAAAGATGCCTTTCTCCACGCCAAACTGTAGAAGATAAGGTGGGCCGGACACGTAATGCGTATGAATGACAACCGATAGACAAAAGCTGTTAGTGACTGGATTCCTCGTGATGTCAAACGTACTGCAGAAAGACCACCGATCCGATGATCAGAGCTCATTACGAAAAGCCTAGAAGAAAGATATGGTGCTCGACGAGTTTCTAGAGCGAGGAGAACCCACTGGGATACTATTGCTCGCGACAAATAAAAATGGAAGGTTTGCTGGCGCCCGCTCGAGTCAGTCGGCGATCAGCGGGTGTACAGGTGGTACAGGTGATACAGGTGATGACGTTTCCAGGTCTTCGTTAGAGGCAATCGTCAGTCATCTTTCGTGAGGGTAGAACTGGAAAAGCCATCACCATCTGGCCTAACAGTTGCCAACTGATCATCACAGTTACATGGAATTCGGAAACTTATTATGACTATTTTACATTCCAACACTTACTGAAGTCTAATATGATTTATCTCCACAATTATGTTGAGATATTTGCAAAACATATCATGTCTTGCCATGAAAAGAATCGGCAGTAAATAAAAAATCGACTACATTGTGACTTAATATGATTGTTCTCATGAAGACGTTGTAAGGCTGATATAATCTTTAGATGTGCTCACTTCAGAATATTAAAGGGATAAAAGCACAAAGCGCTCGGCGTTGATCAATCCTTGAGGGATGCGCTTTGCATTTGATTGGACTTCATTAAGTACCTTTGGAGGTGATTGAATGCATATCTGGCTTTACTATGACTTGCGGTGGCCTACCGATGTGTCGAGCCAGTGATGTATCGATGCTATCCTCCCAGACATGTCTGGTACCAATTAGCCGACCCCGGAGGGATGAAGGGTTTGGTGGGCTGGGCCATGGGTTTGGGAATCGATTCCACGAGTGTGTCGCAGTGGAGCGTCCCACCACTGCGCCACACGCGCCCTATTCAGAACATTGACGAGCAAATTGGTAACGGTTTGAACGAGCGTATTTGTGCGCCCGTGTTGGTTTGGCTACAGTCGCTTTTAGATGACTCCGTGGTTGCCAAATGTAACAAATCAGGTTGTTTAACGATTGATGCGATTTTATCTTTTCTTGGCTGTAGGATTATATTGTATTGCAACATTTGCGCACATTCGTATAAAAAACAGCTCCCTATGTTCTTTAATGTAAATCCTTTGCAAAATTATATCATAACAACGAAGCTTCTAAATGTCTGAGAATTTCACTGGTATTCACTTAATAAGCTCTTAAGAAATCAATTTATTTTCGTTTAATCTTAACCTTTTTATTTACTTCCTATTTCACTGATGAGCTAGCAGGAGGCTTACCTTGATGAGCTTACCAAATATTTATTTGACTAATGTCTAAACGTCTAAACGTCCTCGTCTTCCTCAGAGCCGATGATTTGGGTGGATGTCCACAGTCGCTCTTCCTCTCTTCTGTTCCTCTTATAAATTAATAATCAATGAATTATTATCAACGCATATTAAACAACAACCGTCCTGCATAAATGTGCGCTGCTCTGCGAGGTTACATCATTCAAGCGGTGCACCGCTGAAGAAGATTCGACTCGATACAACTACTGAGACACCACATCGAGAAGATGAACGACTGTGGACATCGATTCTCAAATCATCGGCTCTTAGAAAAAGACGAAGACGTGGAGACGTTTGCCGAATGAATATTTGGTGACCATCTGGTGTTAGCTTATCATTGAAATAAGATAATTTATCATTTATATCAAGTCTAAAAGAAAGTGGCTTCACAATGATACTACTGACTATTATTTTTTTTCCACAAAACGGTATTATGTGAAATACAGCCATAATGATGGTTCGATGTTCACAAAACTCGGATGCCATGCGACATTTGTACCTGCGATTGTCCCTTCCTGTGATTCACGTGTTACCCACTGCACCATTGAGACCCTGCATTCCATTTCTCTCTGCTAGTTTTTTACAGCAGTGGTACTATCGGCGATTACTCGTCAACGGAAATGATCTGAGGAGCACAAACCCGCATTGAAGCCCATTAACCTGATGCTGCAGCCGAAATCAGAACGCCTAACTTTTCATTTAGTGCCTCTCGTTCTTTTATGGTAGGGTAATGTGTGAATCTATCCTGTAGTCCCTAATTTCTTAGCATCTTTTCTACTATCAGTTTTTCGAATGGATATCTATTCTTCATAAATGTTACTATGCTTTGTTCATTTTCGTCTTCATCTGCCACACTTAGAGATATCTGCACTCAAAAATTCAGTCAAATTCACCGTTGCCATCTTCTAAAAACTCTTGCTTTCAAAGATGGAGATCTCACATAGCCCGCTATACAAAGGCAGGCTCACGGCGTTCAAACGTGCTCTCGTATCTATCACAAAAATCGACATTTGTGGAAGAATTTAGTCGATAGGTAGCAAACCATCCTTCATTCACAATGGCAGGCAACTGCTTTTGATGAAGGCGTGGGTCGTCTCATAACCGCTAACTTGAGAATATGATGGAAATCGTGCTTTAACAGCATTCATCGGAGAAATGAGCAACAAAGGCGACGAAATCTTTGATCGCACTGAAACCCCCACATAATCCTGACAAATTGATGACGGTGATGATTAGAAAACAACAAAGCGAAGCGATGTAGTTAAAGAAAAAAAAAGACGTGTGAAGGTGAATTAAGCAAGTATCTAGGTTTTTTCACTAATTGTTTTTATTTAAAAGCACGTTTCTTCAATTTTTCTCAAACGTCAACATCTTTCATGTGGTCTAACTGCTTGTCACGCTAAGGTTTTCGATGGTTCAATACAGTTCCCAATTCAATTGCTCCAGCTTTTAACTGAAAAGAATCTCAACGCGTAATACCTTTTTTACATGAATGTGATGATACGAGGTTGATATAAAAACTTTTCTTCGACCAACTTTTCGGCACATTCGCCTTTCTCGGATCAGCGTTGATGCCAGTTGAGGGTCTACATCCGGTCGTTGCTGCGATGTGAGTGTTCATTGTCGAATCAAATCGAATCCAATGTTGCGAGCACCGCTCGTATGGTTAGCTTCACTCAGCAGTGCCATTTTATTCAGGACAGGTGTGGATCGATTCTCGCCTTCAATGTTGTCTATTTGGAGGAGCAATAGTTCTTGTAGTCGGTACATCATTTGCAGCCCCGTAGCGTGGCAATATCTCAAGACCGACTTCCATTACAGTCAGAAAATCTACAATGTTCTTATTTTCTTCTTGTGCTTTTTATTTGCACCGTTTCCATTTAATTATTCACGTGTTACTGTGTAAAAGCATTTGAACTCGGTGAAATCACTTGAGCAGAGGATAAGCATCGGAAATGATACAGTTTGTTTTTCAGTTTTAACAAAAGTGGAAAGAGTGGACAAGTCAGGTTCATTTCTGTATTTGCAGTTGAGCATACAGGCACGATTTTCATGATTTTATATAAACATAGGTTTTTTTCGCGAGAAGTAAATGAATGCTGTTTTAGAACGAAAAGGAATGCATCCAAATCAAGTAAGAGTGGCAAGTATCTTTATAATTATTGATCTTAATCTATACCATTCTATAGATTGCGCTCCTCCAAGATTAGGTGTTTTGGAAAATACTAGCAAATTTTAATTCTCAAGGTTTGAAGTTGTAAAATTAAAGCTCTCCGCGTTGATCAATCCCTGAGGGAGGATGCACCATGCATTCGACTTAACCAAGCATCGTCGGAGGTAATTGAATGCATATCTGGCCTCTACAAGGATTCGCGATGGCCTACCGATGTATCGAACCAGTGCTGCCTGCCCCCAAGACAAGTCTGGTACCAATTCGCCGACCCCGGAGGGATGGTGGTCTTGGTGAGCCTTGGGCGCCAGGATCGATTCCACGTGTGTGTCGCAGTGGCGCCTCCAACAACTGCGCCACAAGCGCCCTAAACTTGTAAAGTAATAGAAGCAAAACATTTAGTAAATCGTATTGATTGCAAAAAGTCTAACAGGGTAATTGAAGTGACTTGCCAGTATTCATAAGGGCCTGCGAGTAGCGCTAAACAATGTTTAACAATAGATATATTAGTTAAGCCAGCGATTCCCCGTAAAAAATCGCGTTTTCTTGATTTACGCACTAACAAAATTCATAAATTACGAAAAATTGTGCTTTAAAGGCATATAAAAAAAAATTGGAGAAAGCTCATAAACAACACATGTTAAACGGAAGAGTGTGTAGAAATAAAAGGACTTCTGATGTCACACATCACTGCGTTACAAATCCTTAAGCGGTGATTTTAGAGAAGTCCAATATCGAAGTGCACAAGGTTTTGTGTAGGTGGGGAGATAAGCATGGCGATTATGTGTAGGACAGTAGCGTTACTTTACGTCCTAGATCGCTTCCTCCGCTTCCGTTGCAAACGTCACCTGAGTCCTACGGTGCTGATTTCCTTCTCGCTAACCACAGTTTTTCTTACTTCTATTTGTTTAATTATGTTAGTTTTATTGGAGGGTGATGTGCTTATGCGTCTGATTGAGTATTCGCAATGTGGGAGAACGTTCCGAAGGTGGACATATGAACGAACTGGAGAAAAAATCCAGTCAAAGTGTCTTGCCGAGCATCAACAGGTACGTTTTCCATGCAGTAAACTCGACGAGAATTGCTCTGTATTATAAAATAAACCTTGCAGTTGGACAGAAAACGATTACCAACAAAAGGTGATGAGGATTCTGAATCTAGACGGTATGCTCAACTAAATTCTGCTTCAAGCCCTCGACCATGGCTAAGTGGTAGTAAAGCAATTCATGCTCAGACTCCTTCTTATTAATCGGCACTTATCGACCAATTAGTAATTTGCACAATTGAAGGAAACAAGACTATATCGCCTATAAAAGTTTTACTTTGTGAAATAATAGGCGACTACCTGTGATTGATAAGTACCAATCAACAAATACCTCTTACGACAACGCACAGACCTGAATCACGGCTGTGAAACACTAAAATGGACCTCATACAGATCGCACTGCCATTGGAGCACACTTTGTTAAGGACGGAGTATTTATCAAAAAGAAGTTTTCAAGTAAAAACAGCTTAAATACTTCGACTGTCCATTGGTATGTGCTGGACAGATTTAACATCTAATCTAGAGAGACTGTGAGCAGCATTAATATTACATAGGAAATACATAGAAAACAGTAAATGGAGAAAAATCGAAGAAAAAATAGAAAATAAAAAAGAAATCAATAGAAATATTGCATAAAAAATAAAAAAGATAGAGCTCTCGGCGTTGATCAATTTCTGAACGATGAGCCACAATTTCGACTTCATTAAGCATCGTTGGAGGTGAGTGATTGCAAATCCGGCTTAAACGATAGCTTGCGATGGCCTATCGTTCCATTAAGTCAGGTCTGCTATCTTCTCAGAAAGGTCTGGTACCAGTTTGCCGACGTCGAAGAGATGGGGGGCTTGGTGAGCTTCGGACGAGGGATCGATCCCAAATATATTGCAAGGCGCCTCCGACATCTGTGCTACACGCGCCTCCAGAAATCATACACAAAAAATAGAAATAACAAGTGATGAAATGGCTATATATGTGCTTAAAACGCTTGTTGAGTAGAAATGCTCAACGTCAATCGCTGTCATTAGCCAATTTGAACTGATGAGTTGCTGGAAAGGTTTACAGAGTGTACAGTTATGGCAGGAGTGTAAGAACCGCAAAAGAGGACAAAAGTAGCGGTTACAAATGGTGACATATGCTTTTTTGAATAATAATTGTTAGTACAATTTGTGGATATTAATTCTGTACACGCTGCTCACTCCAATGGGCTATTAAGTGCGTGTACACCAATGAAAATCAGTGAGTTTTTGATGAAGCTGAGATGGTTTAACGATGTAGCAACATAGGTGATAAATTTGGTAACGATTCTTAGGAAAGAGGATTCTCCATTGGCTCATCGTCTGAAGCAACAGCGTGTATTAAAAGAGGAACAGAAGGTGATGGAAGAGGAAGCAGCAGCACGACAGATTAAAAAACAAAGCCAAGTGGATGACCCGTCTTCTGGTAAGCCTCGATCAGGTGAGGTCAAGAAAACGGTGGAATCTTGTATTGGGATAAGTGCAATTAAAGTCATTTAGCAAATTCAAAGTCCAAAAGGAAGCATAACGATAACCAACAAGCCACTAATAGCACGACAATGAAAGGACTGAGTGAGGTGACTTTGTAGTTCTAGTGCTGCGTAAACACGTTCGTCACCGTTTCGGAGATTTGAAGGATTTTGAAGTTTAAAGAGGAAAACTTTTTAAATACTTGACATTTACTGATATTGCAACGCTAGGATGATTCTTTCAGTTGTATCGTGAGCTACGGGAAAACCTAGAAGAGATTAAGCGTCGGCAAGACTCGCAGGTACAGTTTACTCAAAAATTCTACAACGACAATTATTCTAAGAATATTTGTAAGGGAGGGGGGACGAGTAAAGCGGTCAATGTTGATCAATCTTTTAGAGGACCACCTCGCATTTGATTTAATCAGACATCAATAGAGGTGATTAGATGCATATCTGGTCTATACAATGACTTGTTATGGCCTATCGATGTAATAAGTCAGCGTTACTATACTCCCACACAAGTGTGGAACCGATTTGTCGGACTCGGAGAGATGCAAGAACTGGTGAGCCTGGAACACGAGATCGAGCCAAGGATCACGTGTGTATTCTTGAGAACCTCAAAACAGTACTATGCACGTCCAACGTGTGCATAACGAATGGAACTGTTGTTAAAGGATTGCATGTGTTTTTCTCTAAACAAGCGTTAAAATTCTTTCAGCTGATAAACTCACGCCCTTAGTTCTTGCCCTAGTAAATGGTGTGTGTCTTAAATCTTTCTCGTATAACATAATTCGCGCGTCCTCATTGGAATTCTGTACATACGCATACCTAGGTTGTGGATAGAGATTTATCCTAGTTATAAAGGAAACTACATAGCTATTGAAAAGCAAGTGGCTTCGGAGTATGCAGCTATTCATGGTTCGTTGGATTAACTCATACTTCCAGTACGTAAACAAGCAAGTACGTGCATGGATGTGACTTTGCGAAAAAGGATTGTAAACTGTACGACGACTAACCTAAGGGTTTGCAAAAGTGACTTATAGAGTAAAGTGACTAAGAGTGATAAAGTGGATCTGTATAAAGCGCTCTTCTGTAGGCAAACGGTGTCCTCGTGTATCTAGAAGGTTGATGAAGGTGGTGTCTACTATTTCTACACCCTTTTAGGCAGCTACGTTTAAAAACCTTCATATCGTCCAAGATAGGATGGATATCTTTTTCGACAATGGTTCATTCTTCTGAGTTTCACTGCTGTTTCATCGTTAAAAAGTCGGACAATATTCACTAATGACAGAATCAGATTTATGTCTGACACCACCAACGCCGAGACTTCAGATAATATAGGTGGATAAGGAAAATATTTGGTTACTAGTCAGCAAACACCTGATTAACAGCCGTTATCGGTCTACAAAATAACGGCTGGCGTCTTGCCGTGGGAGTGATAGTAATTCAAGGGGGAGACTTACAGTGTAATAATAAGAAAGTTCAAGTTTCAGATAGCCGCCGAATCTGACAGCACTCGACTTCGTCGTCTCATCAATTCAGATCCGTGCATTCGTTCGCTGCTGGAGCAGTTGATCAACACAATCAAGCAGGCATCCACTAACTTGAAGATTTGCGTGGTAAGTCGCTTATCCGTTTATGTAAGTAATTCTTATTCTGAGAGATTTGCGCCTATTTCCAAGCTCAGAACAACTGGATGCAGTGAATGTGCCTCAAGTGCGACATAGACTTTTCAGTCATAAAGTTATTCATTTCCACGTGGATTAAATGCACTGAGCTTGTCGCAGACAGTTATGGCAATTTTCCAACCACGGAAGAACGGGAGATTAGTAATTCTGGCGCAGCGTCAAATCAGCACCTGGGTTGGAATAATCGTCTGGGTAATGAACACAATCATTTTAACTCGTATGAAATGCTGAGATATTTGCAAAACTCCGGACCACAGGTGTATGCAGTGGAGAACGAACACGCGCTGTTGTCCTTACCGGGGAGCAGTGCACTTCACCACTACACCATCCGGGTCCTTCGCTTTGCGTGTATCTCAGCTACTTCTATCGATCTTTTTTGCCATCAGCAATCACCCGTCAACGGGGTTGATCTGGGGAGCCAATATCGGCATTGAACCCAGTTGAGCTGAGGCTTAGTTATAATCACAATCTTAACTCTTTTATTTACTGCCTCTTTCTTCTTAATGGCAGGGTATGTTGTGAAATATAACTCGTATGAAGTGCTGAGATATTTGCAAAACTCTGGACCACAGGTGTATGCAGTGGGGAACGAACACGCGCTGTTGTCCTTACCGGTGGATTGCTGATGGCAAAAAAGATCGATAGAAGTAGCTGAGATACACGCAAAGCGAAGGACCCGGATGGTGTAGTGATGAAGTGCGCTGCTCCCCGGCAAGGACAACAGCGCGTGTTCGTTCTCCACTGCATACACCTGTGGTCCGGTGTTTTGCAAATATCTCAGCATTTCATACGAGTAATATTTCGCAACATAACCTGCCATTAAAAAGAAAAAGGCAGTAAATAAAAGAGTTAAGACAATCATTTTATCTGCTCTACCCGCTTCTTCCTCATACGCATAAGGAAAAATAATAAAAGGATTGGTCCATGCCAACATACTTGTCTCTGCAACAATAAAGAATGACAAAAGCCACAGTGAGTGAGTTCCGATATTTCAGACGTTGTCTGGATCATCGCTGCCTAACTCAGGCCATCATCAGCGTGAACTGGATTATATATTGCTTCAACTTGAATGCGCTACCGTTCTAAAATAGCTCAGAATCGTTTCACTGACTCAAAAGGTTTTATATGAGATTAAACGGTGGCATTTATAAAAGAGTTGCTATGTGTTGTGTTATGGGTACGTACCTACATATTTTTATTTTTTTTTTATTTTATGCGACCTGTCTTCACGTCTACTGTGCCGATTCCAGCACTGCTCACATTCGATTCGTTTCCTCGCCTCCATTATCCACGAGGATCTATGTGTCGGTTCGACAGCCGCTTAAAGATTTTCATTTCATCTTGAATGTTGTAGAATGTTGGTCGAGTCGATTCACCTTCAAGTCCTGAGATAGCCGAGCTGGGGCGTTTCCAATTGGCTTTCAGAGAATCCTCTTTCCCAGGATAAGTACGATGCCATGAACCGCACGATGAGCCCGGTTCGGATGAGAGGCTTGGTTGGCCCGCAGCGGAATCGAATTAGCACTATGTTTGTGATGACCTACACCACTACCAGTGTGCTATCCGCTACCTTTGCCTTCATATTACAGTAAAGTGCGGACTACTAAAAGTGATCTCGTATCGCACATAGTACGAGTTTCACGATTTCAGTTAACCTGCTGCTGTGCTGATTCTAAAAATCATACACGATTTGAAACTGCGATTTGTAATTAAATCACTGTTTATATAACCAGTATATGGTGGAAAATGAGTTCTGAGTTTTATCATCGTTTTGCCCCAAATTTGAGAGGATGGAAGTCTGACCCATTTCGAACTACAATCGACTTTTTGTTTCTCGATCTGGAAATGAAAAAGCATAAGGTTTCCATTGTATTAATTATCAATACGATACGTCTTCATGTCTTCTGTGCAGATCCAAGCACTTCGTGCATTCGATTCTTTCCGCGTGTAAATCACCAGCGAAGACTGAGCCTTTCTTTGCGTGTGGTACCGCTACTTAGATCACCAACGAAGACCTTCGAGCTTGTTTTTTGCGTGTGGGTTCCGCTACTGCTTGAGCGTATACTTTGTGTTGTGAGTGTCGTTGAATGCTGGTCGAGTCGACACTCCCGTCGAGTCCTGGGATAGCCGTGCTAAAGTGTTACTGCGCAGAATTGAGGGATTGAGTTGGGCTCAGACTAGTCCGGTGCCATTTCCCGATGGTTTGAGAGGCTTGGTGACTCTGGTGCTGAATAGGTGAACCGACACCGTGCTCGTGATGAACGGCATTACTACCGCTGTGACAACCTCCTCCTTTCACTTTGATAACCGAAGTAGGTATGCGATGTAACTTTAATAGAGGAGATGGACTTGCGCTGAGACTCTAAACATCAATTGGGAAACGAATACTTTATGAACACACGCGATCCTAATGGTTCCCACGGATTCATGTTTCCACTTGAGCAGGTGACATTTCGTAATTTCCTGTGAACATTGTGAATGATTGTTGTACTTACTTCGCAATGTGGATGACTAACAAGGATTTTTCTCAAAGCCATTCACTCTTTGATGAAAGATAAGGTGGTGGAAACTTTGACGAAATTTTGACTGAATGAGTAATAGGAGGTCAGTGGTATTCTTACAGCAGTGATCGAATGTTTTAGAGCGATCTTGTGTCTAATCTGCAAAAACTGGAGAACTACTTGTCAGCTGAACCTAGCAATAAATCCGGGAAGGAGAAGAGATCTTAATAGAGGCATTCAAAAACCTCAGGTGGTGCCTTACCTGGCAACTCAGAATTCATCAATGAATTTTTTGTAGAGCTGAAGAGCATTACTTCATCTCGTCAAAAACAAAACGTTGTGCACAGACAGGGCCTGCATTGTGCAGTGAAGGAAGGTTTCCTACAATGCACACATGATCTATTGTTTTTATTGATGAGCAGACACGAGGTTGTCTTTACAGTGTTTATTAAGGCACAATATTAACTCTTTATTTACTGCCTATTATAGTTTTTTCATGACAGGGTATTACGTGTGAAACAACCACAATGATGCGGAAATATTTGCGAAACTCGGGACAGTAGGTGTTTGCGGGGGGAACGAACGAGCTATTTTCGACGGTGGGTCCCTATATCAATCTCGTTGATTGGTTATTGCTGATGGCGTTGATCAATAGAACTAGCTGAGAGATAGGCGAAACGAAAAATCCGCATGGTGTAGTGGTGATCGCGTTAGTCCCCGAAAAGGGTAAAAGTCGTTCGTTCCCCACTACAGACACCTGCAGCCCTAAGTTTTGCTAATATTTCAGCACCACTGTGGTTGATTATGACGCAATAGTTGACGTTTCGGCGGTTTCACCTCTTTCGGAGCCTGGAATGGTCAAATTGACATGTATTGTACTCGGACAAACACCTTCATAACCTCCGCAGATATATAAGAGTGTACAAATCTTCATTCGCATAATGAACAGATTCTTTCCAACATTCACCGCTTTGTTAGCCTTTACACTGTGCGTCTAAAATTTCACACACGGCATGGTGTTATGTGAGATACAACTACAATGACGCTGAGATATATGCAAAAATTGGACCGTGCACCAGACTCGATACCGTGACTACACTTTCCGGCGATCACATGTTACGCAACCACTAAGGACCCTGCTTCGCCTTTCTCTCAGTCAGTTCTTTACACTAACGGTGCCATCAGCAACCACCCTTCAGCGGAAGTATAATCACATAATGCCTCTCCGTGAAAGAAATAATAGATACTAAATAGAAAATTAAACGCTATGATTTCGAATGCCATCCGTATCACGATCCACCACCGCCCTGGTATCAACGTCGCATGATGGTAAATCTCCCTCTGATCCACAAGGGCTGCGACTGCCTGTGGTGGTGAAGACTTGAGACAGACTTTGGCCAGGCTGACCTCGGGATTCTGGAGAACCACAATGCCTTAACCAGCAAATCTCTAAAAAATGGAGACTATGCTGAGGCTAGCACAATCAGTGAGGACGGGCCATTCAAGTACCAAGTAAGATTTCGACTGCCGATTTGTGCTCTCTATATTATTGCCGTTGATGTGTGACTGCTCATGGCACCGTTGCAAAAAAAAATATTGAAAGGAAGGCAAAGCAAGGGCCTCAGCTGTGAAGTGGGTAACACGTGGGCCCCTGGAAGGAGTAACTGCGAATTCCAATCTGGCCTGGGGTCCAAGTTTTGCAAAGAACTCATCGTTTTGTTGGTCGCAAGTGATGCGATTGTTTGGTGGAGATCAGCAGCATACATATGGGCAAAATTAACCGTAAGTAGGAGTCGTTGTGGTCATACGTGACTCAGCGCCATACACCAGAGTGATTATTTGACCTGAACCATACACATTCATCGCCCATGTAAAACTCTACGCATTTTGTCTCTTAGAGAGAAGCTATTTACTATTCGAACAAAAGTTTATGCCAAGCATAAAGGATAATGCTCTTGGCGTTAGTCAATCCCTGAGGTATGCCCCACGTATTCAACTTTATTAAACATCGTTAGAGGTGAAAGGCTGCATATCTGGCTTTGCCATGACTCGCAGTTGCTTGCCTACCGATATATTAAGTCAGTGCTGCTATCGTCCGAGAGAGGTTTGGTAGAGGTGTTTGCCGAGTCCGGAGGGATTGAACGTTTGGTGAGTCTAGGGCGCAGGATGGAACTCATATGTATTGTGGGACGACTCTAAACATTACGCCACACGCGCCATGCTATGTATCATGGTTTTTCCTGCGAGGCTATGGAAATGTTTCACTGAGTACACATTGTGTCAATTTGACCTTTCCAAGCTCTGAAGAAGGCGAAAGCTGCGCATCACCAGTTAATGTGTATCAATAAATGCTGTAATAACAACCTCGTGTTTACTTATCAAGGAAAACGGTGAATTATTTATTGGTTATTGTGGAGGTTAAAAGAAGGTCGGTCTTAGAATTTGCTAGATACAAGGTCGTTGATACGATTCAGTGTTGAAACTAACCAGGCTCTTCATGGTTCCGCAGTCGGTAAATGGGTACTTATGTGGGACAATAAAAACATTGGCTCGATACATCGGGAGGTCCTGTCTCCAATGATATCTTCGTTGCTTACTGGACTGACGGTACGGACTATGTGTGGAAGATATTGATCAATCCCGAATACTTCATCCTTGTTTCTTTTCATGCGAAGACCATTTCACTGTTGCCGTTTTCAGAAGATGGCCGTCATGAACAAATATCGTGAATCTAAAATGGGTATGGTAAGAAGAATACTATTTTTTCTTATTGGCAGGTACACTTCATTACTGAAAAATAATATTTATTTATTGGTTTATTTTTTAAACTCTTTGATGCCAAAGTATTGACTGTGAGGATTCCAGCACACCTGCCTTCCTATTCGTTTTCTTTTTGTCACATTCATCATCCGCGAATGATTCGTGCACGCGTTCGGCCGCTGCTTATGGATTTGTAGAGTTCACCCGAAAAATGTGGGATTCCCGTGCTGGAGAGTTTCTAGGTTTTGTGGAAGGAGCTCCCAGAAAGGCCTCTGGCACCAATTCATGGCAGGCTTTGTTCGAAAGAAACACGTTGATCTATGCTCATCTGCGTGCTAAGCGGCATCACTACCGCTGCGCTATTCATGCTTTCGGTCCACTCCTAGATCTGGTAGACGTGAATTTTTTAATAGCGAAAATTTAAAAGTGCTTAAGAGTTGTTTTACGGGGTGGCTGCAATAATTGGGACTACTTTCAGAATCAAACGACCAAATCGATGAGGAAGTTGCGTGGATACGAATGAAAGCCACCTCCGTTCAAGAAGAATTGCTGTGTGTTGCTTTGATTACCGAAACTTTCGAGAAACCTTCTTGAGAATGCATTTTTGTTTTGATTTTAGGAAAAGGTTATCCATTAAGTTCTAATAGGTTATTGACGAAATATAAAAACAACGAAAAGTATTGATATGATATTGATCTTTCAATAAGTGTGGGTTATGGGGAATCATCGGTCTTCATGACTATTACGGGTTTCCATCTGCCGTAAATAGGTGTAATAGCTTATATGTAAGTTAGGTTAGTTTATATCCCCATTGAGCCATTTAAAGAATATATATGTATAATATCTCACAGCGCTTTACCGCCTCATTGTGGCTGGTAGGTGCTCCTGGGTATCGGGCTGCGATTTACAGCGAGGGATTCATCCCTCTAACAGGGTCTTCTAGGCTAAAAGCGTAAACCAGTACCAGGATCCACATTCATGTTATTTAATCATAAACGAAAAACTGTGCAAAGAACTATGAGAGCCTATTTTCATAAAGATGTGTATTGATACTTTACAGAAAGTACCAAAACAGTTTTCCGTCACACATTCGAGCTCCTTCACGTTACATTGAGTTTCACGGACTGGAAAACGACAACACATCATGCTTTCACTTACGACTCAAGAACATTTCAGACAAGGTTCCTAATTTAGTTCTTTAATTCTTAGTTGTTTAGATTTCTTAAAAAGTTATTCAGTTACCTTCCTTTTTTGTCCGTTTTGTTGTGGGTGTTGATCTAAGTGCTCAAGAGTCTTCCGCTCAGAAACCCTTGAATAGGTTTGCCAAGAAAAAAAAAACAAACATTTTGAACTAGTCCGCATTTCCTAACGTTGACACTCTTACCCACTAGAAGTGACCTACAACCTTTGTGAATCTGATGTTTTAGAATACAAGCTCCTAGTTAAGCACATCGAGAGTTGTTTGATCATTGTCATCTATTTGGTTATCGGTTCTAAGCCCAGCAAGTTCCTCAGTCTTTCTGAATCAACAAATGACGACTCATCCGCGAGAAAATAAAGCGTCTACTTCTTCATGGGAAGCCTCTGTCGAATATTGGGACACTTATAAATACTGCTTGAAGTCTGCTGCTTTGCAAATAATTTTGTTCTGTATTTTATTAAAGTGAATTATTTTAGCACGTTGTCTTCAATGTACGGCGTCCACCACCGTCACACTTCGGTATGACACCAAAGGTGCAGCCATTGTTTTCTTGTCTTCTTCTTCTTTTGTATTCTTTTCTAATTTTCTAGCAATTTATTCTAAAACTTCTTTGCGAATAATTTATAAGTAATTTGAAAAGGTCGCTTCTGGTTAACACATTCGCTACGCTATTGGTTTCAATAGACTTCCAATAATTTCTCAACAAGTGGAGCACATCAAGAACTGAGGACTTGATATACCTTTAAAATAGACTCTACCCTTGATTTCTAAAGGTGCATATATATGTATATATATATATATATATATATACATAATGAGAGTAGATAGCACGATGCTAGTGATGTCTGCTGTCAAGCGGATGGTGCTAAATCGATTCCGCTCCGGAATAGCCAAGCATCTCATCTCTCAGAGGTTGAGAAATTGCTACTGGACTTGTTTGGAAAAAATTGCCCTCTCCAATGTAACTGGGAACGCTCCAGCCCGTCTATCTCAGGACTTCAGGAGGAATTGACTCGACCAGCATTCTACGACATTCAGGATGAAATGAGAATCCTTAAGCGGCTGCCGAAGCTACACGTAGATCTTCGTGGATAATGGGGGCGAGCAAACTAATCGAATGTGAGAAGCGCTAAGACCCGCACAGCAAGCATGAAGACGGATCGAATAAAAATAAAAAACAAAAAATTTAGCCGTTGTACCTTAACAGGACTGTTTGCAAACTTTTTCGAAAGTGTTTCATTTAAACAAGTACAGTTCCCCGACACTCTAAATACATTTGCATGTTGCATGTTGCATGTTTCACGTGATTCTACTTAACTACTCATAATTGACAAAATAAAGATAGCACAGGACCAATGTGCAATGAGAAATTTTCCAATTCTCCAATCGTTTGTGATGATATTTAAGTAGCTACCAGTAATCCTCTCGTTAAACAATTGTGCATTCAAATCCGCAATCACCCTTTCTAGAGACTCACACGTTAACTGAGGCCCTTGCTTTCTTTGCCTTCCTCTCAGCCAGTTTTTTACCTAATTCGCGTTGATGAGTGATTGTTGATGGTACCGTTAGGGTAAAAAACTGGCTAAGAGAAAGACAAATCAGAGGTCTCAATGATGCAGCGGTTAACATGTGAGCCCTCAGAAAGAGTAATCGCAGATTCTTACCAGGCATAGGGTCTGCGTTTTGTCAATATCTCTTCATCATCGTTGTTGCATTTCTCATAATATCCTGCTATGAGGGCGCGTGTGGCGCAGTGGTTGGAGGCGCCACTGCGACACACCAGGAATCGATCCCGGCTTCCATTGCCCACCAAGCTTTCTATCCCTTCGGGGTCGGCAAATTGGTAGCCGACCTGTCTGGAAAGAGAGCAGCACTGGCTCGACAGAACGGTAGGCCACCGCGAGTCATTGTAAAGGCCAGGTATGCATTCTTTCACCTCCAACGATACTTAACGAATGCACGGAGCATTCCTCAGGAATTGGTTAACGCCGAGAGTTTTTTTAGAGCTTTATCCTGCTCTGAAGAAAAATAGAGAGTAGATGAAAAGTTATAGATTGCAAAACATTAATAGGATATTAAAGTAGCAAGCAGTTTTAAAATAACCTCTTTCCGGAACCCTTTTACCATCCGTACGAAGTTGACATTTGCATGTTCTTGTTCTCTTGAAGTTTTTAATAAGAATTCAGAAAAGACTATCTTTTGAAAGGCGACTCTACCGTGCATAAATTAGTTGAGCTGTTTTATATTCGCAGGATAAAAAGTCAAAAAAGTCTGGAGAACATTGTTTACTTTTTTATTTTCTGTCTCCTATAATTTCTATGGCAGGGTATTAAGCGAAGTACAATCACAATATTGCTGAGAAACTTGCAAAACTCCAGACCGAAGGTGTCAGCGGTGACGAATCAACGCGCTATTGTCCTTTCCGGGCCGTAACGCGTTCATCACCACATCATGCGGGTCCTTCGTTTTCACCTGTCCGCCTGTCTTTCTGCTAGTTCTATCGATCAGAGCCGTCGGCAATCACCCGTCAACGGGATTGATCTGGGAGCTCAAATCGGCAACGAGCCCAGTTAAGTTGAGGTTGTAGTTATAATCACAATTTTGACTTATTATTTACTGCCTACTCTTTTCAACGGCAGGGTATATTATGTGTCTCAGCACCATTGAAGTTACATCTTAGCATCTTTACTACCCGGAAAGGACAATAGCGTGTTCGTTCCCCACCGTAGACACCCGCAGTCTGGAGTTTTGCAAGTATCTCAACAATAACTCGAAAGACCGACTTTCTATGAACCTCGGCATAGATAGTTGATATATTTATTTATGTGATCTTATAAATTGATCTTCTTAAGCTGACGCGAGGTTGGTACAGATCTTCGTTGTCGTTGTTTTTGATGTCATTGAACGATGGCTGACGTTTCGGCGACTTCGCCTTCCTCAGAGCCGTGATGTTACGTGCGGGACAACGATAACGACAACGAAGATCTGTACCAACCTCGCGTCAGCTTAAGAAGATCAGTTTATGAGATCACATAAATAAATATCTCAACAATATTGTGGTTGTATTTCTGGAGAACAATGTTACGGACAAATTTCAATTATCTAAACGCACTAAAGCATTTCTGACAAGGACAACATTTTCATTATTGAGCTAGAGAAAATTCGTTTTACCAAAACCACTTTGCATAACTTCCATTATCAATGGTTTTCATGTTCAAGGTAGGCATGTTTGCACCGCAAGAAGTCCGAACGATTTTTATGACGTTCAACGGAAGGTGCTCGAGAATTCCTGATGATCTCGTTTGGCTCTACAGTATTTATCAGCTGGAGGTGGGATTCTTATCCCTCAGTAAGAAAGAACTTTATCTAACGCACCAGGATTTCTTAATATTCTAAACTTTCACCGTTGAATTTCGAATTTAAAGATCACTGACGAAGCTGCTGCTGCCGTAAAAGCAGAGAAGTTCTCAACAAAGACAATTAGGAGAGTGAGTTATGCTAGCAGAATTAAGTAATAAAATACAATGTATGTTGGAAATTTTGCTGATGAAACTACTGGAAATTCACATCCGATTTCTATTCACTTTGCCGACAAGTTCTCCTTCGTTTTCGTGAAAGGCAAAACATTAGAGTGATGATTATACTTACTTGATCCTTGAACGGCCCGTCCCCACTGCATGTGCGGGCTCCAGCACAATCTCCATCTTTCGGAGAGTTGCTGGTAAAGCCATTGTGGTTCGCTGGAATCCCGAAGTCAGCCTAGCCAAAGTCTGCCTCAGGTCTTCACCACCATGGGCAGTCACAGCCCTTGTGGATCAGAGAGAGATTTGCCACTATGCGACTTTGATAACAGGACGGTGGTGAATTCCGGCCGGTATTGGTTTACTCTTAGCTAGGCTTCCTGTTGGAAACGCCCTATTCCTTCTCGGCATGGGAGACCATGCCATAGGGATTAATCCTCCAGCTGCACATCGCAGCCCGAGCCAGGAACACCTACCAGCCACGATGAGGCGGTAAAACGTTGATGTGATTATTTGATCACAAATTTTACACGAACTGTAATGCAGAGTTTCTCTGCTAGAGTATAGTTGAGCTCTACCACTGAGTGAGCTCTATTGCTCGACAAGGTCTCGAAATGACTAAAAGGTAATTTTAAAGATTTGGCAACTGCATGGATCAAAAGATGTGACAAACGTGCTACATCTAGCGTGTGTGTTTTTTCGCGACAGTACGAAGACCCGTTGCTTACGCCGGCACACCGTGAGACCTGTGCCAGAGCTGGACGAAAAAGGGATGCTTGGTAAGTTTTTTAGTAGTTTCTGAGATTCTGAAAGCAGTAACGTAATTGAAAACTCGCTCGGAATAGCCTCATAAAAGTATAAAACTGAAAAAAAGAAAAGGGTGCAAAAGGGAAGAGAATTTCCTTGCATGGATTATGTGGATCCACTCGATTTTCTATAGTACATGCTATGCTTTCTGCGATGCAAAGCGCAGTTATTGTTTTAGTGAAATCGTATGTACAGGAAACAGCATTTTGAGATAAGGGAAGAAGAATCATCAAAAAGAAATTTAGATGAGAATTATTCAATCGAAAGCGCAGGACGCTAGGTATTATTCACCACTATATTTATTTAGTTGGGCCTTCGACGAGTCATTTTGCAAGGGCACTACAGTCTACGTGTAGTACGAGTTTTTTTTTTATTACCCATGTGGTCCACTACTCCTCCAGAGCAAAGAAATCAACGCATCCTAACTAGCAAGAATTATCTGTATTACCTTTCATGCACGCCCTGCAAATACACAGGGGATTCATTTCCGCGCCCATGGCTCACCAAACCTTGTATCCCACCGGGGTAGGAAAATAAGCGCCAAACGTGTCTGGAAGAAGGGCAGAACTAACTTGTTATATCGGTAGACCTCCGCGAGTCATTGTAAAGGCCAGATATGCATTCAGTCACTTCCATCGATGCTTAATAAGGTCGAATGCAATGAGCATGCCTCAGGGTTGAGCAACGCCGAGAGAATTATCCTTTATACTTTTCTTGCGCATTAAACAGGAATAGCGGTGCGATTTTTGTGTAACCTACTCCTCTATGGCTCTAGCAATATACAGCTTCTTGTATTTCCACTATAAAGGCTTTATTGTGCTCCAATGCTAAAATTTTGCCCATTTTGGAAAATTGTAAAAGCATAAAGATTCAATACTTAAAAGTAAATGAGAACTGGAAACATAACTTTTATAATGCTGAGATATTTGCAAAACTCCGGACCGCAGGCGTCTGCGGTGGGAAACGAACCCGCTGTTGTCCTTTCCTTTCCGGGGAGTAACGTGTTCACCACCACACCATGCGGGTCCTTCGTTCTGCCTGTCTCTCAGCTAGTTCTATCGATCACAGCCATCAGCAATCACCCGTCAACGGGCACGGTGTGGTGGTGAACGCGTTATTCCCCGGAAAGGACAATAACGCGTTTGTTCACCACTGCAGACACCTGAAATATGGTCTCTGTATGGGATTAGTACATATTGATTGCCTCTTATAACTGATTACACGCTGACTACGAATATACCACACTGCACTATGGGGAAAGCTTCAATGAATGCTTATGTTTTGTAACAGAATAATCGTTATTTAGCAAAACTCACATTGCTGAACCACTATGATCTATACAGCGAACTTAAGTTAATAGGTTAAAATGAAGTCGCGTGATTGAAGAAGAGCCGGTGTTTATTAAAAGTCTACATCTATTTAAAAGATAAACTTTATTTGGATTCGTTTCAGTTGAAGAGGACGAATACGACCCGGATCTTCACGATGACCAGAGTGAAAACTTGCCTAGTGCGAATGAGGGCGATCCTTAAACAAGTGGTTACTGCTTTCGCGTTTACAAAAGATTCTTTTTGTTGTTTAAATTCTTCACCAATAAACTCTAATCGTTCATTAGTATATTTTAATTTCGAGTCCGCATTGTAGTCTGAAGTAGAGGGAATTTGGGATATCCCTGGAAGAGGTTATCCTAAAGCAACTATCTATGTGCACGTGATTATCGTCTCGATAATGAGATGTTGAGGGTAGAATCCTTCCACTGAACCGAATTTCAGAGCTTTTTCAAGGTTTCATAAGCAATTAATGGATAGAATAGCTCGAAAGACCGACTTTCTATAAACCTCGGCATAGATAGTTGATATCATATAAATAAATATATGGATAAAATGTCTAAGGGATCCTGAGGAACTCGCTTTAGCTAAAGATGCTTTGTTCATTTCTATGTTTATCACACAAATAAGAAATCTCTTAAATAACTATATCAGGAGCGGTAGCATGGTGGTAATGACACCGATCGTTATGAGCAAGGTGCTGGCAGGAACTCACAGCTAGCTCACCAAGCTTCCCATTCTTTTAAGGTCGGAGATCGGTATCAGACCTGTTTCGGACCAAATAACTTTTTTCGTTGAGCATTGCAACGCTCTATCATGGCTATCCAGAGACTCCAGGAAGAATCAACTCGAACATTATTCGACAATACTCATAAGGAAGACAACAATTCTTAAGCAGCAACTGAATGCAAATGCATCAAGTTAAAAGTATGATATGCCTAGTGTATGATGTAGGCTGGGAAATGAATTGAATAAATAGTGGTGGGATAGGCACAAAAGCTGTGAAGACGAGTTATGTGAAAAAAAAAGTGGAAAAGCGAATTATATCTACTTAGACAGACCGTAGTAACAGTTCAAAATCGCCTCTATAAATAAACTCCGGTGTGCCAGCTGATAAGATGTGACATAGTAGAAAGTGTTCTTCCGATTACTGAGAGATTAACCTAAAGAAAACTATCCATGAGTCAACATCTATAATCAGTGGCGTTGTGAACACAAGTAGTTGAGGAACTTTGTTCAGCGATAAAGAACCAGGATAAATTCATGATTTCTTCGTAAACTCATGGAAGGTAGACGTCGCATACAAAAGCAAACAAAACTGTACACACCTTATTCCATCTTCTAGCCTTCAAGCGGATGTTGCTGATGTTTTGAAAACTCTTTTTTAAACACTGTATATCTGGAAAACAAAGCGATGATAGCATAAAATGACTAGGTTCTCTGTCTAGGCCTTATTCCACAAAATGAAAATACCTCCAATATGAGCATGCAACGGAACGATCCTAGTGTGCAGCAGAAGGAAACTTGCACGCAAGCATGTTCAGAACTATGACTTTTCGTTCTCCTTAGTCTTGTACTCACTGTAATCTCAACAAAAATTTATAAGAATGAATTGGCCGAGTACTGATCACAGCGGTCGGACAAAGTGAACTGTTCATTCGACCGGGAAGAAGACACCGTGACTTGACAACGAACACAAATAAACTCGAAAAGAAATAGATAGCGAGATTTGAGACACGCTGATCTCTCGATGGATGATGCAATACATTTTTTATAATAATAACTAGAATCCACAAATCGCCGATGTGCGGCAACGATCAACTCAAATGCAAATCCATGAACCATCTACTAAAGTGACATTGTGCAACCCGAAAAAAGAAGAACGGCTAGTAACGTCTAACGTTACGGCGTCTGGAGGGCGAAGGACGGCAAGATGATTACTGACATCTGAGAATAGCTGTAAATGACTCTTCTAAAAGTTTTGTGGAATGAGGAAGCAAGCTTATGAAGACTTTAAGAAACGTGTGATTTATGGAGCAACGTTATGGGCGCTTAAGAATAAAAGATCACTGTCACAAGAATGAGAGGATGCCTTTGAATTATGCACGAGCTCTAGTAATAATTTCGGTCAAAGAGAGTTTTAGGTGCTGGTTCCACAGCCTCCTAAACGCTTTCCCCAATCCACGTGAGAGCGCCTTAACTCGACTATTTCCAAGTAAGGAAGGAGATTCAACTCGACCGGCATCCTGCGACATTCATAAAGAAGGGAGATCCTAAAGCAGCAGCCGAAAAAACATGGGAAGTGTTGGTAGCCTTTTTTGGACGATAAGTACCCGTAGAACGAATCTGATGCAAGATGTGCTGCAACTCGCACAGTAGGTGTGATGTCGGCGGCCAATGTGGAATAAAATAAATAGAAAAAATTTCGGTTTTCTTAAAAAACCTAAAGAAGGTTTCTCTGAGGGAACAGTAATATATCCCCAAAATTACGAAGTAAGGGTGAATCGTGAAAATGATAAAGGCCTAAAATGAGCATTGCAGAGTATTATCGTTAAAAATATTCTCCATTGTAGCGAATTGTTTTATCCTGATTGTTATTTCAACTAATCACTTGCCAATGAAAACACAGGCAAGAAACTTGGGCTTCTCAGCAGTATTAATTCACTCTAGCGATGAGTGTAGCAAGACTTGCACCAATATCGTTATATATATATATATATATATATATATATATATACATATACGATATTATATTCATATGTCCTCCCAACGGTTTACCGCCTCATCGTAGCTGTGAGGTGTTCATGGGTGTCGGACTGCGATGTACAGTGGGGATTTTATCCACCCCGGGGAGACCTCCCAAGCTGAGAAGGAGTCCGGCGGTTCCATCCTCACCCAAGAGTAAACCAATATCATGACCCACCACCGTCCTGGTATAAAACTAGTCGTGTGACCGAAAATCCCACTCTGATCTACAAACGAGATGAGTGCCTGTGGTTGTGACGACCTAGGACAGACTTTGGCCAAGTTGACCTCGAATTCCAGAAAATCACGGTGGCTAAACCAGCAAAACTCTGAAAAAAGAATAAAAATTATGTTGGGCCAGCACAACCTGTTGAAAACGGGTTATTCACGCATCCAAGTATTCAAGTGCGTGTAAACATGGTGGCTTAACTCGAGACCGCACTATGAAAATGGCATGTGATCAATTCATCAAGTATGTCAAAACGACATCGTGAATAAGTGCTCAAGCCTATTCCAAAATATCAATGGTTTACCTTTCACGCCTCCAACTGACAAATGCAATCGAAATGAGCATCAGCAAGTCTATCGGTGGAATCTGTCGTATATGACAAGAAAGTTGACCTAGAAGTTTGGTATCCTGGTGCCTTGAAACAGAACATTCGACTGTGGCATCTCCTGTTTCGATAACACTTATAAGAGCCTATCACGTCCTTTAAACCTGACATTATGCTCCTACCTATAGGTGCTATCGGCAATCACCCTTCGACGAGATTAGGCTTCTAATTTTGGCAATATGAAACATAGCAATGAAGGGAGACCCATATTTTCGATACAACCACTCTTAGACAGTCAAAGTGCTAGTGCACGTTAGTATGGTAACCTAATCATACTGAGTAAATTGGTGCAGCAACCTAGAATCGGCTGTATCGACGATTTCCTGTGACCGAGCGGATCTCTTGGTAATTGGCGGCAATGTCTCGATAATTCGAGTATGAGCTTGAGTGGCTACAATAATTTCAAAATGAATATACTTACATCAAGCGAGTTGCAACATATTGTATCCCAGCGACACCTATGAAAGCATCGCGAACATCCCACACCTCGTTGCGGGACCGACCCAACACCAGCACGCAACTACGTCCTGCACGCCGCGTTCATCGTATTCTGTCCCGTTCATCCTTTTCACTTTTTTTTCTTTGTGCATATATTATATTACGTCCGATAGTTACAAAAAAAGTTCCGTCCGTAGTAGTTGAATGAGAAAGCCCACTTTGAGTGAAGTGCTCACGTAGCTTTTTTTTCTCTTAGATAAGACCGCTCTTTGAAGTGTTCCAAAGTATTTCCGAGATGGATGAGCCATGTTGGTATAAGAATGTGTCAGCTATTTGTATTAATTCGTCGTCCTGTGTGTATGAATGAGGAATTGCGAATGGGCAAAGTGCGATTAGCGCAACAAACATAATGGTGTTCGCCAACACCTAAATCCAACATTTTCTGCATATTTTATCCACGTAACTACTAGCTCTATGAGTATTCTATGGGCCACGCAATCTGTTCTTGTTTATACCTATTTCAACTGAGACAGAGAGTTAAGTATTAAGTCGGACTCGGACTAACTCGGACTATTGAATCACAATTCATTGTGGATTGCCAGTGGATTTAGAAAGTTCGAGAAAACCCAGCAGAATCGGATGGTATCTGCTGCATATAGTGACTGAAAAGTTGTGGGAATCGATACGGACCAAATCTGTAATTTCAGGATTCTGCCAGTCGTTTTTACAACTTCTTAGCGTAAGCTGGGTTCAAGGAAATGTCTAGAGCTGCCATGGAAATATTATACCTAACACAAGACTTTAGACTACCCATTTTGAACTATTTTAATGCGAACTCACACATAAATAAAAGGGTAAAGCTCTCGGCGTTGATCAATTCCTGAGGGATGGGCCATGCAATCGACTTCGTTAGGCATCGTTAGAAGTGATTGAATGCATATCTGGCCTTTACAATGATTCGCAGTGACCTTCCGATTTATCGAGCCAGTGTTGCTATCCTCCTAGGCAAGTCTGTAACCAATTTGTCGACGCCGGAGGGATGGAAGGCTTGGCGTGCCATGGGTGCCGCAATCGATTCCACGTGTGTGACGCAGTGGCACCTCCAACCACTGCGCCACACGCGCCCTCAACTCATGCATAGATATGGGGAAATGTTTAACTGATTTTAGGTCGATACAGGTGACACTCAGTGATTGACGGAATTGTAGATGGTATGGGGGAATAGTATTTAAAATAGGTTTGTGTTAGTCTTGAAGTTTGCTATGGATTACATCATAAATAGAACTACCCTTTTTAAACATGTTTCTCTATTTGAACGCTTTGTAGACTTCTATGCATAAGTATGTTCCATGAGGGTTGAATTAAAACTGTCTGCTGAAAATGAATAGAGATTACCTGTTTAACACATGGCTATTTCTCACAGATACTGAAGGACTTCCTTCGTGTTTTCTTGCATATAATTGCTGTTTAATGTCCTGTTTTATCAGGAATGAACTCTGATTCCGAGTTTGGCGATGGATTATTCATTGCTGAAGATGAAGCCGAAGAATTTAGAGAGGTATGCTGTTTAGCTTTCTTCTCCTTAGCATGCTTTGACTTTTGTCTTATAGAGCAGAAGCCCGGAAGAAAGCAGTGCGTTGGGTGTTGAACCTGAGAAAGGGTATCCGAAGAGTGTTCCAAAGGATTCCAAACGAACAAAGTCACGTCTTGTAAGAGAGTTATTGCCATCTACTTTTAAAATCTATCCAGAATATTTTTGTTGCTTTAAAACACTCATTTGGCGTTGTCGTTTTGTTCCTTCTGTATCATGTATACATGGAATTTTAATAAGGAATAAAAGGATATTTCGTAAGTACTACCAATGAGAAGGAAGAGAGTGGCGCCAGTGATCGGAGGTGTCCTGCGACGCACACGTGTAATTGATCCTCGCGCCCACGGCCCATCAAGCCTTCCATCTCTCCTGGGTAGGGAAATTGGTACCAGACTTTTCTTGGAGGATAGCCGCACTGGCTCGATATATCGGTAGACCACCGCGAGTCATTGTAAAGGTTAGATATGCATTCAATCACCTCCAAACGGTACTTAATGAAGTCGAATGCATGGCTCATCCCTCAGCGACTGATCAACGCCGAGAGCTTTATTCTTTTACTACTAATAAGCATGATTTTCTATTCACCATGTGGAAATCATGTGGAGAGTTGTCTTAAAAGGTTTCTTAGATAAAATATTGAAAGCTCAAATCGTCTATTTTATTCTAATGCCTTTTGCTAATCAGTTTTGTTTGCTTCAACAGAAACTTATTTCCAGCCGTCGTCGTTGAAAACTAATATAATACGTTCGCGAGCGAAGGTTCATGAGTTGGAAGCTAGTGGTTCAAATATAACTTCAAAACAGAGATTACCTCGTCGTCCACCAATTGTTCGTTTTTCGAGAAAGGTGGGACGATACTTTCATATTCATTCAAGGCATTGCTGTTTGCCGTTGAGAAACCTATGTGTGTGGGCGAATGACGTGCCTTTGTATACTTTGAAGGTACAAAGTCTTTCAACACTACGGCTTTTTAGGACAACCAAGCACAAGTCGAATTGACGACGGAAAATGAATTGGCCTCAGGTATAGGAACTGGCACGAACGAGGTTTGCTTTTTAAAAAGAAATTTGAAGAAAGGATTGGTATCGTTGAAGACGATATCACAGCTAACCAAACAGTATTTGACAGCTTCGATTTTTCAGAACAGAAAGTTGAAACGTGCGACAGAGAAAACCAGGGCGAAAAAATTAGCGGGTTCTACACGTAGGAGCTCCGTTTTCCAAAAAAATGGAGTATGTGTGATGAATCTTTTTTGTTAATGGATTTTTTGCTTTTTGTTGTCAGGTGTTAGACAACGTTTGTTATAACTGAGATGTTCACTTACACTCAGATGAACAACGAAGGCAGTCTCGCGAAGCCCATTGATCCAGTTAAGTCTCCCTGGATAAAACCTAAGGTATGTCGAATTTTTTTACACACTTACTATTCATTTTAAAAATTTTCATATTTTGTCTCCCTTCCTCTTCATTTCCATGCATGGAATAATTGATATGTGATCAAAGGTTCGTAACTGTGAATACGAATCAGTAATGTAACAAGACCTTCCAACGGTTTACCGCTTTTTCGTGGTTGGGAGGTGTTCTTGGGTGTTGGATTGCGATGTACAGTGGGGGATTCATTCCTAACTAGGACCTCCCAAGCTGAGAAGAGAAGGTGTTTGGCGTTGTCATCAGGTAGCCCAGCTAGAAGTAAACCAATAAAAGAATCCACCACCGCCCTGGTACCAAACTAGTCGCATGATGGCAAATCTGCCCCTGGTTCACAAGGGTGGCACAGCTTGTGGCGGGTGGTGACGACCTGGTGCAGATCTCTGGCTAGACTGACCTGGGGACTCCAGGATACTACAGCATCTAAACCAACGAAACTGCGAAAAAATAGAAATTATCCTGAGGCCTACACAACCATGAATGGGTCAGCTAAGAATCTAAGTATCCACTTAAGTTATTTTCGAAATATTAGTGAAGGACCGTGCTTCCATACAAAAGTTTTTGTTGTTGGGTTGAGGGAATTGCACCATGCCATAAAGTACGGTTACATCTTTACCAGATAGTATGAACTTAGTACACTTCGTATTTATCGAAATCCTGCTTTGTTGGCAGCACCCTGTCAATGGTGTATTATCGAATTATGAGCCTCTGTCTATCACGGCGGTCAGTGTTCTAAAATTATTTTATTTAACGCAGTGCAGCTTCTAAGATTCTTGAGTTCCATTAAGACTCACAAACTCGTTCTAAATGAACACTGACCCGTTTTCTTTAGTAGAATAAGTATATCAGTGTTCAATCTAAGGATTATGTGTGAACAATGCTCACCTGTCTGGAAATTAGTTTACATATTACACTGGGACTTTTTAAGACTCTAAAACCTGTATAGTTTTCAAGCGGGAGCGTCCTAACTTTCTAAACTTTGATAGATTAAATAAGGTTCAACGCCTCCGCTGCAGTACACCTTGATTACACATCGAACATCATTAGTATTTATTTATATGATCTTAGAAACTGATCTTCTTAAGCAGATGCGAGGTTGGCATGGGTCTTAGTTGTTGCTGTCGTTGTTGTTGCCGTTTGTGTTGGTGTTGTTGGTCGATGTTTGACGTTTCGGCGATTTCGCTTTCCTCAGAACCTGGACGTATTTTATACAAGAACGCTTTAGTTATTCGTTAGAATAGGCTAAAGTATTAATTGAAGATCAGATTTTTAAATATACGCCATATTGAACAGAAAACCATGATGTTACGAGTGGGACTGGTCTACGCGTTGTTCATGTGGGGTCGCGAGCGTGACAAATCCAGGGGTCAAAATATTATTTTGAAATAAGGCGCCAGGTCGCGTTTGATAGTCCGGCATTCGCCTTTCCAAAAAAATCCAAAAGTGAACCAAAAAGCCCTTGGGTGTGTTTTGCTTGTGACCCCACGTGTGTTCTGGTCTTATCCTCTCTGGACCTGGTGCTGTTCGATTTTTCACCGATGAAATGGCATGTCGGATTTCGGAAGGGAGAACCGGTGGTACAACATATCCATTCTTTATTTCATATGACGGAAGGTAGACGTGGCTATCGAAGAGATCTTAGTAGTATTCGTGAATGATTTTCTCCATTGCCTTATTGGACGCTATAACTGTTACGTCTCGGCGTTAGAGTGGAATCATCTTGGTCTTGTAATTGTCAAAGCTTCGGTGGGCTTTGCAAATGGTTTTCACAGGTTCTGCAGCTTCGACCATTACTGCTGCTCTTCTCTCTCTAAGATCTTCTTTTTTCGCCTCTCTGCATTGTTTTGCAAGTTCGGTCGTCAGTTCGCGGGTGCCTGCAGCTCATGCGATTCCACCCTGGCGTATCAGCTCGTGTGTTTCTGGAGAGAGACGTCTCTTGATGACTTTCGAACTCTGAGCTTTCATAGCACTAACGTGAAGGTGTTGAATGGGTCGATCGTGTTTTTCGTCGGTGTTATCGACAACAGCGTCTTCCCAACAGCCGACTAATGAATTGAATAAATCCCAGTTTGTGGTGGTTTTAGGACTTCAGCTTTTGAATTTAGCGGCTTTTTCTCCTTTCCGCGATAAATAGAATCTTGCACGAAGGAGACGATGGTCTGATTCCGTGTAGAATTTTGGGGCAACAGCGACATGGGTTAGGCAACACCTTCTATTTATTATGATGTGGTCCATTCCGCTATGGTACTCTTCATTGGGACACTTCCACGTCCAGAGTTGAGGGTGGAGCTTCTGGAATTGCGAGTAGCCATGATAAACTCAGATAGCCACTCACCCTGTTCGTTCCATTCTAATCCGTGGGTCCCAATGTGAGGTTCTTCAGACGTTCTTCTTCGTCCAATGTTGGCGTTTAGATCTCCAATGATGACCTTGAAGAAAGTGTGGTCTTCTTTGTAGAACTTCTCCAAGTCCTTATAGAACGCTTCTACTTCTTCTTCGTCATAGCTTGACGTCGGCGCGTAAACGATGAAGATTGTCAAAGCCAGAATTGATTCATGTCATAATTGTAAACGTCCGACTCGTCTTGTAAGTTGTTCGAATGATTCGGTGTTCATGGACAAACTTGTGTTGAGGAGAACGCCGACGTCGCCGACTCCTCTACTGTCGCATGTTCCGAGGAACAGTTCTTCTCCAGTGTCATAGACGGCGTTGAAAGGCTGGCGTCTTTTCGTTTCGACCAGACCGATGACGTCGTACCTTATCCTTTTTGCTCGGATGAGCTAGTCTTCTATCGAGGACTCGGATGTATGTGTACGTGCATCGTAGATACGGATCGTCACCATAGTTCTTTGAGGTCCAGGCAGTTTCAATTGGCCCTGAGATTTTAGGAGCCCCTCCGTTCTCATCCTACTTAACGCTGCAAAATTGGGGGCTTTCTCGGGGTTAGGTGAGTGGGGCTCGTTTTTTTTTTACTGCGTTTAGCATTTTTGATACCCACGTATAGCTTGCTGGGCTCTGAACGTGGGACTGGTTATACGCACGGGTAGCTTGCCAGGCTCTCCCAGAGTGGACATGGAGCTTATTTGTTGGAGGCGACGCCTCCCATATACTTTCCATTTACTTGATTGAAGGCTATTGGCCGAATTGACTCGGAGAATACAATCCGCATAAGCAGGAACGCTCCGCCCACGCATGCATGAATACGCCTAGCAAATACAGAAAGTATGTGCCAAATCAAAGCAGCAGAAACAGGGAGTTTATCCCCTGGATCCATCTGCGTCTCAAGGAAGCAATTGTCGCTTTTGGTCCGCGATTGGTCACCTATCCGCCACCTGGGGACGCGCCACGTAGCCTCGCGACTAACCGGCTCGAGACCCCGCATATGAGGGAGATCCGTCGCTTCTGTGGTAGCGCCAAAAAAATTCCTCGGTATTTTCTTAAGAGATATTATTTCTTCTTATATTTGAGATGCTAGAAAAAGTTGTAGAAGTCGGAAATGGCATTATTTACCAAGGAAATACTAAGCGCGTGAGAGCTCGCAAAACCAGACAAAGAGCGGCAGTACGGAGTGTAGTTGAGAAATTAAGGTGAGGAGCTAAGAAGATCCGCTCCACCTACATGAATTTCGCAAATTTCGAGGTCAGGTTTAGTGCTCTTGAAATTCAAAGAAACAGCCAGTGTACCAAGAGCAACGGTGGAGATATGCTCACGATTTTTGATCCAGATTCAATCCAAAACTTGATCGGCCCTGAGTATCATAGTGGGCGGATATCGATAACTCACTGCGACGACATTTCATTAGTTATTTGCCAGAACGCAAGGTTTATAATATTTCGAAACCGACTTTCTCTAAACCTCGGTGTGATTAATCAATATGTATTCTTTCTTGATAAGCTTGCACGAGGTTGATAAATATATTTATTTTCGGCTAACGTTTCGACGTCTTCGTCTTCCTCAGAGCCGATGATCCGAGTCGATGGTCCATGATTGTTGTTCGTCTCGACGTTGCAGCTTCGCCTTCGTGTCGAGTTAAGTCTTCCTTAGTGAGTCATCTTCTCGAATGAGGCATCCTCACTCAATGATGTTCTTTTATACACGATGCTGATGGTGGATATATAATGATAGTTTCCGGTGGTAACAACTTGTGTTTCTTCCGGGCGTACATCATTGCGCACATCGTGCAGAAGTCGGTGTTTTTATCAGCTCGGACTCGGATCATATTTAACAACCTCGTGCAAGCTTATCAAGAAAGAAGACATATTGACACCGACACCGAAGTTTAGAGAAAGTCGGTTTCGAAATATTATTACTACGCTTTGTGCTAGCTGATACCGACTCCGACTTCTGCACGATGTGCGCAATGATGTTTGCTCGGAAAAAACACAAGTTGTTACCACCGGACACTATCATTATATATCTACCATCAGCATCGTGTATAAAAGAACATCATTGAGTGAGGATGTCTCATTCGAGAAGATGACTCACTAAGGAAGACTTAACTCGACACGAAGGCGAAGCTGCAACGTCGAGACGAACAACAATCATGGACCATCGACTCGGATCATCGGCTCTGAGGAAGACGAAGACGTCGAAACGTTAGCCGAAAATAAATATATTTATCAACCTCGTGCAAGCAAGGTTTATAGTTAGTTGAAAACTATCGTGGCTGTGCTGTTGCACAAGAAGGAATGCCTAGTTGACATCAATAATTATCGCCTACCGTGTCTGCAATCACTAGCTTAGTGTTCAATTTATGCTTAGTGGGGTTAACAGTATGTTGGGTGAAGAATGGCCATGAGAGCGAGTAAACCCTCGAAAGGTCTTAAGAACGGTAGCTGATATTTTCAGTGATAAGAAGTACTGGAAGCATTTTACGAATCTGAACTTCGTCCTTATATGATGTCTCCATTATCAACATAAGCAAAAGGATTCAACAATGATGTTCTGTTTCGCCTAAACTATTTTATTGTCTTCTTGAAAATGTCATGGCAACACTAGTATGGGTAAACATGGAAGTGAGGGCGATGTGCTATCAACCGGCTACATTACCTTTGCTTCGTTCGCAAGACAAAATCTTGCAAATGAAAACACTGGCCAGAAGAAAGAATACATGCCGATTTTGATGGTATATTTAGAAAATTAGTAAACCTTAAAAAACGGCGTTCTTATGGGAAGCACAGATTCCAGTACTACATGCACACTTGGTTGGAAGAGCACTCCCAATTTCCTAGCATTATGACTAGATCCAGAGATGACCGCAATGAACTACTGAATCTTAATTAGAGGAGGCAGTATGTTGTTCCAATCTTCATTAAATTTAGTCGAGAAGCATATTTAATCCTCTAATTCGTAATTGAGAGTTGCGAGGTAGATAAAAAAGAACACGAATAGGGGCTGATATACTATCTAGCCTTCTGATTTTTTTTCTCTATAGGCTTTCTCCGGCCTCAATGACCAATATTGTAAATGGCAGTAGAATTTATTGAGCACCATAATGCGGTGGAGGTGCAGAGATTCGGGAAAAAATAACGACTGAGATTTGAAAAGCTCTGCTTTTGCTAGTTTTGATAAATAATTACGCTTTCTTTTATAGATAAGGAGATCCAGAATGAAGGCCCAACCGTGCGGCGATGGTATGAACGTAGAGATGGATGGATCGTCGATAAACATCTCACCGGGAAGAGCGTATGTCTAACTCATTTTTTCCAGAAAAAATTTTTTGCACCATTGAATTCGAGTTCGTTTCATTTATTACGGTTTCTTCTTTTTAAGAACAAAACCCAAGAAGCTTCCTAGGACTGTTAGAAAGTCAAAAAATTCTCTCGAAGAGGTGATTTTTGTCGCTGTTCTTGGAAAAGTATAATTCATAAATATTTTCTTTCTTTAGAATGCGAATAATAATACAGGATCTTCGAAAGATATCCTGGCTGGTCTGGATTTCTCTAAACATAATGTTGTGGAAAGTAGGAAGCGACGTGCCGAGGTATATGTTTAAGTATGCATATTACCTAATCCTCGATTTTTCTATCGTGTAATTTCGGAAGACGTGCCGTAGTGGAGAGCCCAAGTTCCAAAGCTGTAGACTTTTCTTCTGTGGTGATGATATAGGTCAGCTTAGCACACGAGACCAGTATTTAACAAACCAGTGAGGAAATAAGAAGACAGATCTTTATGATTTGCTAAAAAACATGAGTCAATCGCGCATATGAAAGGCAAAAGAGCATCTTATCTTAATTCAGCTTCTTCTTAGCGTAGGTATATTGTCGCTTTTGTCTTCGTTAAGCCTCCTGTCGCTCCAAGGTGTCGTCGGTACATTTTATAATTGCTTGCAATTTCGACGATCACCGTTCAAGGCATTTGTATTCCATTAAAGGTTGGAAATAAAGCTCTCGGCGTTGATCACTTCCTGAGGGATGAGTCATGCATTCGACATCACTGACCATCGTTAGACGTGAGCATATGTGGCTTACACAGTGTGACTCGCGGTGCTCTATCAATCTATCCGGTCAGTGCTGCTATCCTTCTAGATAAGTTTGATAGCAATTTTCCGACTCCAAAGCTGTGGAATGTTCGGTGAAGTCTGGGCACGAGATCGAACCCACGTGTCTTGCAGTGTGCCTCTAACTACTGTGCTACACACGCTCTAATCTTTGCACACAATCTGTGATGTCTACGAACCTTTCATTGCTTTAAACAGTATTTTAGCAAATGTTTCTCTATTTGGCATTATATGCTTAATATTGTTACTAAATTAATTTTATTTTAATAGAGACTTCGCCGAAGTTTTGGAACGGTCTTACTCGTTAAGGCGGAGAGGGTTTTGCTTCCTAAATTGAAAGGAATCTTTTCAATTAAGGGTAGAAAAAGAGATAAAGAAACTCGTAAACGAGTGAAGAGTACAACATCGCTGACGTTCCAGCTAGAGATCGAACACAGCCAAGTGGAAAATATAGAACAGCGATGTACCGACGAATCAGTGACCACCTATGGTATGTTTATCAGATTCCATCTCAGATTGTCGTTTATCTTGCTCATTGTTTTATTATTTATTAATCTAGTTATCGAATTTTAATCTAAAAAATAAAAGGATAAAGCTTGCACCATGCACTCGACTTCATTAAGCACGTTTGGAGGTCATCCAATGCACATCCAGCCCTTACAATGACTAGCGGAGCCTACCGATACATCGGGCCAGTACTGCTATCCTCCCAGATAAATTCGGTACCAATTTGCTTTTCCGGAAGGATGGAAGGTTTGCTGGGCCATGGGAGTGGAGATCAATTCCACGCGTGTGTTGCAGGACGCCTCCGGCCACTACGCCACACGCGCCCTTCCAATTTAACCTATTTGAATGTAGCTTTACTATAATAATGCTGAGATGTTTCCAAAACTCCGAACCGCAGGTGTTTGTGGTTGGAAACGAACGCGCTATTACCCTCTCCGGAGGCTAACGCGTTCATCACCACACCAGGCGGGTCCTTCGTTTAGCTAGTTCTATTGGTCAGGCCATGAGCAATAACCCGTCAACGGCATTGATTTGGGGACACATAATAACCTACCGTGAAAAATTGTAATAGGCAGTAAATAAAAAACATAACGTTGTAGCTTTACTATTGCCTTTATTCGAAGGACGGACAAGTTAGTAACGTTCATTACTTGATTAGTCTGTGTTTTCTCATTCATGTTATTAACAAAACACCATAAAATCATCAGAGTGGACTGTATTTATTCGTTTGAATTTTTTAAATGTTTTTATCCTCAGCAACGCCGTTGTAGAAAGAATTTGTCACCATTTCAGATGGTTAAAGATAGGTATAAATTTACGAAGTAACACTCCAGTTCAATGTTTTTCATCAATAAGCAGACACGAGGTTGTTAATATAGAATTTATTAGAACACAATTGCTGACGTTTCGGCGGTTTCGCCTTCTTCAGAGCCGTTTATTTGTTGTAAGTATTTAAGTTAGTTGGTGGATAGCCGCCGCACAGAGNTGACCGACTTTCTGTTAACCTCGGCATTAATTGATAATTCAATGTTTTTCATCAATAAGCAGACACGAGGTTGTTAATATAGAATTTATTAGAACACAATTGCTGACGTTTCGGCGGTTTCGCCTTCTTCAGAGCCGTTTATTTGTTGTAAGTCGACCATGTATTACTCTGTGCGGCGGCTATCCACCAACTAACTTAAATACTTACAACAAATAAACGGCTCTGAAGAAGGCGAAACCGCCGAAACGTCAGCAATTGTGTTCTAATAAATTCTATATTAACAACCTCGTGTCTGCTTATTGATGAAAAACATTGAATTATCAATTAATGCCGAGGTTAACAGAAAGTCGGTCATGGGAATAACACTCCAGTTATTTCTTCATAGTTTTCCTAATACAAAATTCTTTGCGAGCATCCAAATTACTCTGGTGGTTTCTTTCGTTTGAGGAAATAGCCTAGACACTATCTTTTCTCTAGATTTTTCATTGGTGGAAATGTCTACTTGCACTGTTTAGCAGGTGATGGTGTTATATCTGATGTAATTGAGGTGGAGGAAACCGAGAGAAACTTAAGCCGAGCCGCTCGCCGGAAGCTCACGTTAGTTATCCTTAGTGTAGATACGAAAAAATTTCTCTCATTGAGAAATCCCAGCGGTAACTTTTTATTTGTGTCTATTGCAATTTTTTACGTCAGGGTATTATGTGTGGTACAAACACAATGAACCACGCAGTGATGCTGAGATATTTGCAAAACTCTGGACTCCAGGTGTTTAAGGTGGGGAGCGAACGCGCTATTAACCTTTCCGGTGGCTAGCGCGTTCACCGTCCACATTTTGCAGGTCCTTCATTTCCTCCGTCTCTCAGCTAGTTTTCTATCGACCAGTGCCATCAGCAATCACCTGTCATTATAATCACTTGAGAAATTTCACTTTTCGCGCTGTGATATGCGGCACCTTGAGAAATGACTAAGGTTTTAGTACTTGATGTACCGACTTTGGAGAAGAAACTTGAGTCCAGATGTCTTGCAGCTATATACAGTTACTACGACTTTAATGGTGATTTCAGACAGTCGTTGTTGCGAGAGGGTAATTCGAACTTAAAACGATTCCCAAGGAAGAAAAGAGCACTGCACGCTAGTATTCACAAGGAAATTCAACCTACTCATTCTGAAGATATTAATAGCGTACGTGCTTAAAGTCAAGATAATAGAAATTTTAGTATCAAAGTAATTCGAACATATTGTTTTAAATTATCCTCAATATTTGTAATACCTCCAACAATACTTATTCATGCATGAGCTCGCTTGCACATCGTCACTGCCTCGTTTTTAACATTGTTGTTCTTATTCCTTCAAAGTTCCTAGAAGCACTAAAGTGCTAAAATTTTTCAAGCAACCACTGTACTTTGTTCGCACATTGTGTTGCGATTCATTTAAATATGTGGAGGTCTTCTATGGACATGTCGACAATGTCGAAGCAATGAATTTTTTAATTCAGAACAACGTAGAGACCTTCGACACGTTTCTGAAATATCCTATGGACGTCCTTTATCCCCAAACAGTCGAAGGCGTATGTTTTGAAACTTTTTTGTAATTTTTTTCTGTAACTATAGTTTTTCTGTCCAGTTCTGCACCACTTCTGCTCATCAAGAGAATTGTTTTTACGAAAACTACCGAGCGAACGTACGCGGTGAGGTATGGTCAGGTCCAATCCTTGCTGATTGCCTAGTCTATTACTCTAAATTTCAGGGTGTCGTTAGGTCAGATCTGGAAGACGAGGTTAAAAAAAGAATTGCCAACACAGAGAAGGTAGCTTTATTGAAATCAGTTCTTTTAGTGGTGAAAAAACTGTCACTTGGAGTATGAGATAGAGAGGCGAAGAATTTTCTTTAAAATCTATTGGTACGGAGATTGTTGTTTCAGCTAGCGTCACTGCGATTTTTCATTTCAGGTAGAATTGAATGTAGTGTAGTCTTTTTGCTTAAGGAGATTGCAAAGTGGTCTTCGCTTGCAACAAAACTTGAAGAACAGGATTACCTTGGAACTGATCCATTTATAGACTACATTGCTTATCGATTGTTAGTTTGTATCTACCATAATAACAAGTACCAGATTAGTGTTATTTACTATATTTCTATATTTTGCGCTGGTAAAGTCATTTGAAATGATTTTCCACCCGTTCTAATTGGTGGATTGAAGAGTCGTTTTCCAGCCATCCTCTTAATACTCGTGGTGAGCTGAGACGATGGTTCGGCATGCATGAAGAGCAATTTAAAACGAACTCACGTGTCCTAAGTGTCATGCCTGGAGCACTGTGGCACTTAAAAGAAACTAAGTAAGTGCACAGAGTTATGTGTTAATACACATCTACAGCTGAGCATTCGCTTATAGATAAGGTGCAATACTTCGTTGCGACTAGTAACTTAGTGCGAGCAAAGCTGAATTATATAGCGAAACAATTACCATTTCCACAACGATGGTGAGATATTCGCAAAACTTCGACCCCAGATCAGATCAAACCGTGATTATCCTTTCCAGAGGTTCGCATATTACACACAGCACCACGGAGACGGAGGCCCTTGCTTTGCATTTCTCTGAGCTGGTTCTATATTGCTGCCATTTGCATTTACCCGTCACCGAGATTGATCTGGGAGCACAAATAGGCGTTGAACCCAGTTAAGCTGAGCCTGTAGTCGAAATCACAATGCTAACCTTTTATTTTCTGCTTACTATAATTATTATTACCATTTCGCTTTTTGTTTTTCTTATATTTCCAAAAATCTTTGCCCTAGAATAGAAATAAATAAAAATAAAAAACCTTTGTATTTTCAGGCGCATTTTTATTGCCCGTTATGAGCGCGATCTGGACAGGCTTTCAGCGTTATTGGATGAATACTGTGGAAGACTGCAAGGTACCGTGTTTTCATACATGCTTTCGAAATTATTTTTCAGTGTTTTTTGTCAAGTTATGGTAAGATCGTCTCTGTGACACACAAGGCCAAGTTAGCGTACACCTGATTATCAACAACGACAGCATATTTCTCCGACTCTTCGTAGAAAACAAAGTTTGGTGGACATTTTCCTGTTATGTATCTGACATTCTGTGGAATACGGTTGCTGACAGACAACTTCTGTTCAACGGTTTTCATATTATTTAGCTAATTTTCGCAATTTTCGCAGTGCTGTTATATTGAACAATGAGCGATTCTGTCTCAACAAGCACAATTGAAATAGATGTGATGGCTCGTGATATTCCAATAAGTTTCGTAATCATATGGGTATGGTCCATTGCCTTGAGTTCTTTCGCGATGCAGACGGGCTGTGTAATAACTATGGTTTACTGGTCTCCTCACTTTTTGCAGTGCAACATTTTATAGCTCGGTTTTGCGTTCATTGTACTCATGAGTTCTATCGATTGCTGTTTCGGATTTTCAAATCCGATCTTGTTGCCTTTGGATACAGTGGGGTTCTTCACTGACAGGATAACATGTCTGATCTCAGACGTGAGAATCGTTGTGACGATCTATCCATCCTCTGTATTAAGGTGTTAGTGTAGTTTGACATGAATATCGAAGTTGTCGGAGCCGATAGAAATGACCTCATTGCTCTCATCGATGTTATCGAGAACGCTAATTGACCGGAGACCAAAAGTCTTAGTAAAAATAGGATATTGTGATGGTTGTAGAATCTTTCTTCTTGTTCTTTGCGACAGGCGTTAATCCACGCTGTTCGTAACTTTGACTAGCGGCAACATCAACTAGATACATCATGGGGCTAATGTCATGAAGCTAATTTCATTTTGCGGAGTCATGGGAATAAGATCTTCTCTTTCCAATATTTTTGGGATGCCTATCTTTTCTGGTTTTCTTAGAACACAGATGAGGCTTAATTCTTGGAGATAGATGAAACCGAATAGATCTCCCATGCCCTCACAGTTATTTCGTCGCAAGCTTGCATTCTGATCAACGGGCAGGATACGGTCCGTTTACACGCAATCCTACCTACACATCAACTATATTCGAAAGTCACGAGTCAGTCCAGTCTAGAGGCAAGGACTCTGTGATTTCAACCTATTTGAGTCATAAGGCGAATACGTCATTGTTTTTTGGCCCGTATTCAATTCCGCACCTTCCTTGCGATTGCTCGTTCCACACAACTGGGGATTATCCACTTAAGAACATCTCACGTATTTGAGCCGTCTTTATCATTATACCTGAGTTATTGTAAAAAAGTACTTTGCACACATAAAGATATGTATGTTTATTTTAGGAAAACAAAATGAGCAACAAATTGATCCAGTTCATTTGGATCTAATTAGGGAAAAGATCGATGGTGTTTACCAAGGATTGCAAGACCATGGACTCAGTAGTCAAGCAGCTGAACTGAAACCAGCTCTTATCGAGAATCATCCCATCCCAGTACCTGGCCAATGCTTACAGAGTAATGTAGTTGACGAACGTGTTATCAAAAAGGAAGAACCAGTGTTTGACGCTGATCTAAGTAGCACAGAAGTACGACATTTTCAGTCATTGAAACTTCTACTGAAAACTCAACATTCAAGATGAGACACTGTTTTAAAGCGTTTGATGGCAAGCTGAAGCATTTATTTACTATTTACCTAGTTATTTCTTATAGAAGTTGCGAAACCCTGCTCATTAAAATAGCGCACGTTAGCTGTTGGCGCCATAATTCTTGCGCATTTGTAAAGTTATATCCATTTCTCTCTCCATTTGACCTGATAGTTCTTACGATTTTCAGAGCTCTGATATAGAAGAAGGTATCAGATTCTTCGATTTTCGCGAATAAAAGCAGTAGAGCGAATTCTTCAAATAACTTCTAGAGGTTTGAAAACGATAATATTTCTCTATCTATTTCTATATTTCTTTAAGAGACATAGTAAGTAGAGGAAGTGCCCAAAAAAATAGGGTCTCTGCAGCCACCTAAGAACTAGTTCTATACTTTAAATCCTTTTTATACAATTGCAGACGTTTTTACCAATTGGTTTTCATTCTTTGGATTACTTCTGTATTTATTTCTTTTGGTTTAGGTATTTTACTCCAACGTACTGTCCAACATAATGAAATCCTGGAAAAGTCGATAAATCTAAAGAAGGAAACCATTTGCGAACTTTTTTAGCACTTCGTTGGTCTTATACGTTGTTGCTCTGGTAAAGTTAACTTAGCCAACATTTCTCATAGGCACTAAAGAGATTCCTTTCTGAGGTGTTAAATAGGTGAAAGATCTTAATGGCTTATATGTTTAAATGGCAAGTTATTCACCTGGTTTTTGTGTCCAACTAAAAATGAATATGATATAGTCGCTAATTAAGCTGCATATCGATTTTTTTGATAAATTCTATTGCAAAATTGGTCTTCGATTAAATCTTACAAAAATGATGTTCATGAGGAACGGATTCGTTTCATATGCCCCATTCACACTCAACGAAACGAATGTATCGGAAAGCTCCGGTTATGTCTCTGTGGGTCAGAAAATCAGCGTATTGAACGACTTAACTCCAGAGCTGATGAGAAGGAAACGAGCGGCTTGGGGAGCTTTCAAGAGCATCGAGGATGTAGTGAGGAGAACAAAGAACACCCAAATCCGTGCCCACCATTTCGACTCCACAATAATTCCTGTCTTAACGTATGCGTCACAAACCTGGTCGCTACGTAAGCAAGATGAAAAATCATTCAGCGTTATTGAACCCGCAGTCGGAAGGAAGACGCTAGGAGTGCGTCGTTTTCTTGTTCACCAATCGCGAGGTTATTATACAGCATACACTTACTTCCATAGAGAAGTACACAATACAATACAACGGCAGCTGACGTTTCAGCAGTATCATCTTCTTCAGAGCCTGGAAGGGCATGCTGATGTGCAACTTACTTAGCCAAGCGCTTCAATAACACATAAAAAAAGGAGAAAACTGTACAGTAATTACATCATCAGCGGTTTCTCGAAAACTGACCGCTTTTTACGTGACTTCCAATGAGGAAGATTACAACAGTTATAGTCGCGTATGGTTGATGACTGCATCACCACACATCAGAAATTGGTGCGAAGATACGGGGCTGGGGCGCGTGTGATCTCTGGGCATTCCTCCCTACTATTCATTATAGAGCTCTCGGCATTTATCTAAAAAGCCTCAAGAAGTTTGCGCGTTGGTGTTTTAGTCTCTTGTGCGAGGATGATGACTCTTACATCAAAATCGCCTCCGCTATACTTTTGTATCCTATGTGTTTTAGTGGGGTACTTTGTCTTGCTTTTCGTTTGCCATCTAAGTGTTCTTTCATACGGATACTGCTGTCCCGTGTCACACAAGTAAGAGAAGAGATCCGAAGCTCGGACCTACGCCAACGATCAAATATAAAAACGCAGTTCTGTACGCCAAATAGACGAAGATAAGGTGGGCTGGACACGTGATGCGTATGAATGACACACGATGGACAAGAGCCGTTAGTGACTTGATTCCTCGGGATGTCAAGCGCACTGCAGGAATACCACCGACCCGATGGTCGGTGTTCTTCACGAAAAGCCTAGAAGAAAGACGATGCTCAGTGAATCCCTAGAGCAAACAAAACCCACTGGGCTACTCTTGCACGCGATAAAGGCAGGTGGTAAATTTACTGACACCAGCTCGAGTCACTCGGCGATCAACGGGAGTAGGTGATACGGATGACTGTTTTTTTCAATTCTCCAACTAATACTTTACTAAACCGACTTTCATTTAACCTCCTCATAAATAATCAATAAATATCTTTCGCTTCACTGCCTATTACCATTTTTGAAGGCAGGGTATGATGTGAAATGCAGCAACCATGAGTCTGAGATATTTGTAAAACTTGGACCTAAGGCCAGGTTTGAACCCGGGATTCCCCCTCCTGGGGATCACGTGTTACCAGTGCACCACTGAGGCCTTTGTCATGCCCTTCTATCAGCCAGTTTTATCCTTAGCGGTGCCAACACCAATGAATCTTGTGTGGGGTTCAAGTTTTGCAATTATCTCAGCATCATAGTGGTTATCTTTCGATCGTTCAGCTTAAACAGGGTTGTTATACAACATTTATTCGGCTAGGCTAGCGTTTCGACGTCTTCGTTTTCCTCAGAGCCGGATTGATTCGAGTCGATGTTCACAGTCATTCATCTTCTCGATGTAGAATTCCCACTTTTCAGTCCTACTTCGGACTATCTGCATTCTCGTTGTAAACGGGGTTTTTAATCCAAATGCTACTCTGATCATTTACTGTTACTATTATCGCAAGCCGTTTCTCAAGGTGTGATCGTAGTAAGATGACCACTATCTAAAGAAATCTGTCCTAATTTCACTTATTTAGTGAGCAACTACAACGGAGGTGCGTTATTTACAGCAGGTTAAACAGTTGTCGTTACGTTATAGTCGTTGGGTGTTCGATTTGTTTTTAGGTTCTTAGAGCGTTTTCGCATAAAGTGCGATTTTGTGCTAAACGAAATATTGAAAATGAATCGACGGTTGCTCTGACAAACACCAAAACTCGTAGACTTATCACTTTTCCTTGCTTCATAACGTATTTGGATACTTGTAAGGTTCCACTTCACTCGATTACACTTGGTACCAATGCGAACATGCCCTGCTACACACACGTAGAATTGATCCCAGCCCCCCTTGCGCCACGAAGCTTTCCATCTCTTCGTGGTCTGCATGACTGTACCAGACTTGTCTGGGAGGATAGCGGCACTGGCTGGACACATCGGTATGCTATCTCGAGTCATTGTAAAGGTTAGATATGCATTCAATCACCTCCAAACGATGCTTAATGGAGTCTAATGCATGGCGCATCTCTCAGAGATTGATCAACGCCGAAAGCTTTGTCCTTTTATCCTTTAGCAAAACGAAGACGCACAACTCAATAGGAAACAGCTGCTGTGGACATTAAACACGGTGAGAGCGCTGGAACGTTGCTTCCAATGAGAACACTCTCGTAGCAACCGCTTGTAGGCTCACCGATGCAAAAAAGTGTTGATCATTCGTGCAAAAAGTAGCCCCATTTTAGAATGCATGTATAGTGATATGGTTTCCTTGGTAAATTTTACCAAGAATACTAATCAAAATTAGTTTTTGGGGAATTATCAGTTAGGTTGACCTTTTTTAACTTTCACACGAACACAGAGACAGCATTACCGACTACACATTCTGGAGTAACCATAGTATTTCGCTGCACGATGTCCTGATTTAATGGATTCGCTGCTCGAGAAACGGGCCCGACGAGAAAAAGCGGAAGCCCTTCATGCTAAAGAAGTCTGTCTTTCTATGCTTTTTAAAGAAATAAATCTTTGCCTTCTAAGCAAACGAGCACAAATCTAAATTTTTTTACAGTTCGCAGTTGATGGTCTTACTGTAGAAAATCTTCTTTATTAATCTTAGGATTTCTATAATTTCTTCTAGTAATTATTTTCATACAATAGCACTTGTAAAAATTCCACCCAGGAATATATGCTTGTTCTCTAGTTCAACGTTACCAACAAGCAATCAAGCTGCCCAGTCCTCGGAGTTGGAAAGCTGACGCCAAACCTATCTAGGAACAACTCAATGTAATGCACAAAAGATGGTAACCTCAGTGATAAAGATCAGGGAGTCCCTTAACATGGATATCGCAGCACTCTAGGGATAATCGACTCGACCAGCGTTTAACGACATTCATAAAGAAAACCAATTCACCATTTATTGGCTGAAACCATGCGCAAATCTAAAGATCTTCATGGGGGATATGTTCGGGAGAAGCAATCGACTTAAGGGAATAATGAGATCTGTGCAATATGTCAAGTCATGTAAATAAATAAACAAAAATAAAATTTCATTTTTATTCGAAGTTGAAAGTAAAAAAAGGCAGGTACAGAAATATTGCGCTATGATTTTTTAAAGATAGCGTGGAAAGGGCGAAAATGAATTTTTCACTAGGTGCAGACCTGCGTGATGAAATGTCCGCGCTCACACCGCTGCTCGAAACACGAGCTTTAACGAAGAAGAAAACGCGGAATTTGTTGACGACAAGTTTTTGTATTGTAAAGAAGGAAATTTTCATCCTATTGGCAAAGATCAGATTCAAATTGCTTCGATCTAAACTATTAAAACCTAGTACAAGTTGAAATATGTTTGTGTCGTTTTCTTGTTCAGCAATCGCGAGGTTTTTAAACAGCATACATTTACTTCCATAAAAACACAATACAGTACAGCGCTAGCTGACGTTTCGGCAGTATCGCCTTCTTCAGAGCCGCTTTTTCGTGACTTCCAATGAGGAAGTTTAGAACAGCTGATTATAGTCGCATGTGGTTGACGACTCTATATGTTTGTTTGAGGTACAAAGGTGGAATATTTCCTCACAGGAAGGCATTGAATTCAAAGCAGATTATGACGAACGTTTTGACGCTATGTTGTTATCACAGTCTTAACCTTTTTATTTACTGCCTGCTATGATCTTTAACAACAAGGTATCATGTGAAATACAACTAAGATAAAGCTGAGATATCTGCAAAACTGAGGACCGCAGGTGCCTGCAGTGGGAACGGACGCGCTATTGTCCCTTCCGGGAGTAACCCCTTCACCACCACACCATGCAAATCCTTCGTTTCGCCTGTCTCTCAGCTAGTTTTATTGATCGGCGCCATCAGCAATCACCCGTTAACGGGACTGATTTAGGGAGCCCAAATCGGCAACGAACCTGGTTAAGCTGAGGCTGAAGTCGAAATCACAATCTTAACCTTTTTATTTACTGCCTGCTATGATTTTTAGCGGCAAGGTATCGTGTGAAATACAAGTCGAAATCACAATCTTAACCTTTTTGTTTACTGCCTGCTATGATTTTTAGCGGGAAGGTATCATGTGAAATACAAGTCGAAATCACAATCTTAACCTTTTTATTTAGTGCGTACTACAATTTTTAACGGCAGGGTATCATGTGAAATACATTCAGCCTCAGCTTAACTAGGTTCGTTGCCGGTTTAGGCTCCCTAGATCAGTTCCGTTGACGGGTGATTGCTGATGGCGCCGATCAATAGAACTAGCTAAGAGACAGGCGAAACGAAGAACCCGCATGGTGTGGTGATGAACGCGTTATTCCTCGGAAAAAACAGTAGCGCGTTCGTTCCCCACCGTAGACAAATGCGGTCGGTCCGGAGTTTTGCAGATATCTCTGCATCATCTTAGCTATGTTGTTAGTTCATGAATTGGTGGGCTGCTTGTGTAATTGAAACTCTTAGCCGGATTTACTTTTTGTCAATTATCAAACCAGAACGGCATTCAATCAATTCTAACGATGCTAGATGAAGTCGAATGCATGGTGCCTTGATGAGGCCTTTAGGGATTGATCAAGGACGGAAGCTTGATTTTTTGCTTATCAAACTGGCACAGTGTTGGGCCTTCATGTGATCTCAATTTGCTACATCGTCCAGCGCTTGACGTCATTCTCCATTCAACTTTAAGCGAACATGCCTTACACTAAATCTACGTTACTAACCAAAATAACAAGCACTGAATCACATGTATATTTCCACGAAAAAATGGTATATTTTTGTCTGGAGTAAGAAATGTACCTAAGATTCGCTCTGGTTGCCACGATTTTCTTCAGAATCATTTTTCAAGGACTTGGTTGTTCAAGGAGTTTCACTGTATCAAGTCTTTGAAGTGATTGAAAAAATTGCGCTCATTTGTCAAGTGGATGGGTGAATGTGCTGGATGAAACGTCGTTTCATATTGTATTCTTCAATTCCTTGTAAAATTAGATCATTTCTTGACAACACTTCTTTCCTGTAACAGATTCGCATGGATTCATGGAGTTGGACAGCGGATGATTCCACGCGAAAAGTTGTTACAGCTTTCTTCGGATGGGAATCTGGTCTCCAGAAATGCTCCTCCATATCGTCTTGGTCCAATGATCGAACGAAACGAAACATAATAGACTGTCCTATGTAAACAGATTTACGTTAAGGTCGAAACGCAACCAAGAAATAGATCGTTTTGTGCAAAAGGGCATAGTAGACCTCACCACTGCCATTGCTTTAGTTTGCGCTCATTCTACGTTACTCTCGTCAGCTTATTCTTTACTTTTCAACGCGTTTGTGATTTTCCGAAATCGTTTGTACATTCATGCCTAGTTTCCCAACAGACCTATGCCTGTGAATTTGCTTCATGTGATTTTTTCAGGACCAATTATAACGCGTCGGGTTAGTTCGAATGTCCTTACATTTAAGGCGTTTGTCAACATCACGAAACTTCTGAGACAAATGTATCTTAAGACAAAAAAGGCGAAGCGTAAAGCATTCGACACTGACCAGCTTTTTATGGATAAGTTATGCACTAATCTCTATTAAAGTAGCTGAATACGCATTCGAGACTTGCAATGATTCAGGCAGGAGGAGGATAGCACAGAGGCAGCGGTGACGACTAACACGAGCACGATGGTGGCTCAATTTCGCTCCCGGCTCACCATACCCATCATCTATACGGTTGTCGAAAAATTAGTACCGGACTTGTCTGGGAAAAAATCATTTTCAGCAATCCCATTCATTGGTGACGCTCTAGCTCGGCCATCTCAGGGTTCCAATGAGAATCGACTTCACCAGAATTCTACGACATTCAAGATGAAATGAAATATTTCTAAGCATCTGCCGAAGCCATACGTAAAAGTTGGAAGACTTCCATCAATGATGGATCCAAGGAAACTAATCGATTATGAAAAGTGCTAAGATCTACACAGTAGTTGTGAAGACGGGTTGTATAAAATAAAACGAAAAAAAACAATGTCGTGTTTTATAGGTGCTATCAGCAATCACCCATCAACGAAATCGATAAAGAAAGCACAAATTTTTAGGACATATAAAACACGACTCATCGTGGCTGGGAAGTGTTCCCGGGTGTCGGGCTGAGATGTGCAGCAGAAGGATTCGTCTCCCCGGCAGTTCCTCCCAAGATGAGAAGGAGTGCAGCGTTTCCATCAAGAAGTCTAGGTAAGAGTAGAGCAGTACCAGGATTCACCATCATCCTGGTATGAAACTGGTCAAATGGTGGCAAATCTTTCCCTGATTCACAAAGGCGGTGACTACCTGTGATAGTGAGGACCTGGAGCGGGCTTTGATCAAGTTGACCTTGGGGCTCCAGGGAACCACAGTGACTAGACCAACAAAACCTCTAAAAAACGGAAGTTATGCTGAGGCCCGCACAAACAACGAAAACGGGAAATCCAAGTATCCAAGCAAGTAAATAGTGAAAAGCAGAACATTTATTCAGGGGTCTACAGAATCTAATATTTTTATTGCAATTATTTGAATTCACTGTGAGCCGAGATATGTTAATTTAAATTTTCAACTGGCCATTATTTCTGCCTCACACGAATTTTACTGTGGTTACATCCTCGGGTAAATGTAAGCAGTCTGCTACCAAATGAACGATAATGAGGTATGTTTCAGTTGCTCTATTCTATTTTGAGTGCTTGCAGAAACTCCTTTAAATTTACATCTTCTTCATTTCAGTTTCAATACTTACTTACTTGATACTTGAACGGCCCGTTCTCACTAGTTGTGCGGGCCCCAGCATAATCACCATCTTTTAGAGATTTGCTGGTTAAACCATTGCGATTCCCTGGAATCTCGAGGACAGCCTGGCAAAAGTCTGCACCAGGCCGTCACCACGACGAGCACTCGCAGCCCTTGTGGATCAGAGGGAGATTTCCCACCACCTTTGACTTTGATACCAAGACGGTGGTGAATCCCGGTATTGGTTTAATCTCAGCTAGGTTTCCTGATGGAAACGCTGGACTTCTTCTCAGTTTGGAAGACTCTACTAGGAAGACGAATCCCCTCGCTGTACATCGCAGTCCAACACCCAGGAGCACCTCCCAGCCGCGATGAGGCGATAAACCGTTAGGATGTTTCAGTTTCAATACCCTTATTAACAAGAAAATTATCGCAAATAACAACATTAGCATAGAAATGGAATAGGGTGAAAATTTCGGTTTACGATATGGAACACAAGGACGCAAGATTGCTTAGCAACGTGAAAGGTTGAAGAAACGCGGAGTAACAAGCTTTGAAAAACTTAAAATGAGCAAGGAATGCATCGATAACCAGATTAATCAGCACAGGATTGTGCACTGTGTATACAACTGGTAGTAAAGAATAACCCATTGTTGTTAAGATATGTTGACCTTTTTGTGAAATGGTGGGGGCGTTTGGCGCAGTGGTTGGAGGCGCCACTGCAACACACAAGTGGAATCGATCTCCGAGTCCACGGCTCACCAAGCCCTCCATCCCTCCGGGGTGGGCAAATTGGTACCGGCCTTGTCTGGGAGGATAGCAGCACTGGCTCGATACATCGGTAGGCCACCTCGAGTCACTGTAAAGGCCAGACATGCATTCAATGACCTCCAACGTTACTCAATGGAGCCGAATGCATGGCGCATCCCTCAGGGATTGATCAACGCGGAGAGCTTTATCCTTTATCCTTTTATTTGTAAAATAGGCCTGTATATTGAAGCTTGGTTAGGGGACTTGTAGAGCAGGGATGAATAGTGCTTTGTACTACACACCGGATCGCTGCAAAGTTCGGTCTCTTGCAGCGAGCTCACCAAGCCTTTCCTCATTCCGAGGTGACAGAATTGGTAGCAAATTTGTCCAAAAGAATAAAAACGCTTACTTTATAAATCGGGAGGTTACCACAAATCATTATAAGCCAAATTTGCAATGAGTCACCTCGAAGATGTTTGGTGAAGTGGAATTCAAGGTACGCTTCCAAGAGATTCCCAGAAATTGATCAGCACTGAACGCTTTGTCTCCTTGCTGAAGCACCGATAGCAGTGTGGTTAGAGGTGCGCTGTAGCCTTCGATTTAACTTCATGATTTTAGGATACCATGCCGTTCAACTCTCTGGAGTCGTTTTCTCGATGTGGTTGTCTTCTTCGAGCATAGTGATGTCTTCAGGGATCGTCCATTTATCTGAACGTCGTTTCCAGTTACAAGGATAGTTCGTCGACGGCAGCTACAAACGCGCCCGCTCACTTCGTCGTCTTGGCAGCCACTCTTCCGTATTTCCCGTCTATATCTCGCTTGCTTCATCACGTAACGGAAGTTTTTCTTTTCCAGTGTATATCCTTTGTTTTCAAAGATGGGAACATTTGTAGCAGTTCTGAATTGCGATATGTGGCATAATTACGTCAGTTTCCTTTTCCGTTAATTGGTCGATGACATCAAGAAGAAGATAAAAAGGTCTAAATAAAGCTAATGCTATACTTCACCTTTTGTATAATCTTTTATTAATGTATCTTCGATGTCAGTCCAGCAATTTAGGTACAGCTATAGAATTATGGAGCCGCCCTCTTGATGTGTGCTTTACGGCGCCATAACTTTCTTTCTAAATATGTTTTCCTCCTACTCATTAATCTTAGCCCTTCGAATGTTTCAATGCTCTCCAAAAATAGGAACCATTCTTCAATAGATCTCTATTCGACTGCTATCGCTGCTGAACTACGAGCATCCAGCTATTCTTCTGTTCATTGATACGCCGTTCGTATCATTAAAGGAATTCTATGAATAACAGCTACTCTTTGGCTGCTGCTCAAGCAGTGAACTCCCTCTCGAATTCCTATATGTTCACTTATGGGAGTTTCTCCTTCAGTTTTATGGATAACAAAATAATAGAATAAGTTTCGTAATAAGTTCTTTGAATGATGCTTTTGAAGTTTGAAGTTATTGAAGTTAATATCAACGTGTCTCGTCTCATGGTGAAATCATTAATTGCGATGGACACTGTGAGAGCCTACGGACCTTAGCCATAGAGTAGGGAACCTTTCGCCCAACCACGCCAAAAATGACTTTATGGAGCCCATGACACATATTTCTTCCATTATATTGCTTCAATGCTCATATTTCGAGCCCAAAAGCAAATGAACAACTCGAATCGTGTTCAATATGACACAATGGTGCTTTGCAGCACTCTTTAGTTATCAATTTAAGTTTAGATTTCATCAGAATTTTGAAGGTTTAAATTCTAAATATATATTAGCCGAAGGAACGCTGTTGATCGAGAAGCCATTGTCAGTAATAGGAAAACCAGTTTCTTTGCCAATTGTTTGGGCATCGTAGAAATGAAAGGGATGAATCATATCTGGTCTATGCAGTAACTTTTAGTGACCTAACGATTTATCAGACTAGTGTTTTTATCTTTCCAGACACGTCTAGTACCAATTTACACACCCTGAGGGAGGCGATGCTCGGTTGTGCAGAGCGGTGTCGAACCTGCGATGTTGCGTACGCGTTGTTGCACCGCACCTCTAACTACTGCGCTTCTAAGCTCTCAAGGTGATACATTATGATAGAGAGTTGTCTTTGAAGTAATCTGATTGCTTTCTTTTCGGAGGAACGAAGCAAGTGGCTTGGCACATTATTTAGTAAAAGAAGAAAAGTTGTGCACTTACACACTAGTTCTACAATGGATCGGAAGTATATCATGGATCTAGTGCGTTCAGCTGTCTTGTAGACCACTTCCACTTTTCAGTGTTAACGTATTTGTGATATCTTTCTTGCGTAAATGCTTTTGCGGAATTGTAAAGTGAGCACAATAATGGGATTTTCACTGCGGTCTCAGATCTTCATGTCTCCGCGTTTCTCTCACGAACATTCTGTAAGGTACAATTTATCACTAAATTAGATAGAGCTCAAATTTTAATTAAGTTGGCATGAAAACTGTCTCCCCAATATGACTGAGGATGGATGGGAAAAACTAGCTCGGTCAGTCTTCCGATGTCCACACCCTAGCTAGGAATTTTTGGATTCAAGCTTATTACACTGTTAGTAGTTGAACTCCTGCCATCATAGCGGCCACTGCTCTTCGCTGTTGTGATTTTTCGTTTTCGCTCAGGGTAACTGACATCATGTAGCATCCAAACCTCGGTCAACTATCAGAAAAGTTTCGAGGATCGACCTTCTATTAAACTCGGCATTGGAATATGAATGTGTCGTTCTCTTGTTCAGCAATCGCGAGGTTTTTAAACAGCATACATTTACTTCCATAAAAACACAATACAATACAACGCTAGCTGACGTTTCGGCAGTATCGCCTTCTTCAGGGCCTGGAAGGGTATACTGATATACAATCTACTAGGCCAAACGCTTCAATAACACTTACAAAAAGACGAAAAACTCTTTGGTAATTACATGATCAACAGCTTCTCGAAAGAAGACCCACCGCTTTTTCGTGACTTTCAATGAGGAAGTTTAGAACAGCTGATTATAGTCGCATGTGGTTGACGACTGCACCATCCACCGCTTTTTTCGTGACTTCCAATGAGGAAGTTTAGAACAGCTGATTATAGTCGCATGTGGTTGACAACTACACCATCCGACATCAAAAATCGATGCGAACATACGGGATCAGGTCGCGTATAACCTCCGGGCATTCATCTCTGCTATTCATTGTGGGGTTTTTGGCATTTATCCAAAAAGCCTCAAGGAGTTTTCGCGCTGTTTAAAAGCCTCGCGATTACTGAACAAGAAAACGACACATTCATATCAGAAAAGTGCTCACTGGTAAGAATTTATCGTCTATGATTTGTGATCGAATGGTGGTCGAATATAACGAAATGAGCTGTTTATAGTTTCGCTTAATACTGTTAAATTTTATTATTACCGTATAACTCACCTTTTTTATGAAGCCAAATGCATTCTAAGGTTCATAAAATATTCGGTCGTTGGTTAGCTGTCTTGGTGTCTTGCGTTTTGCACAGATCTGAATAATTGATATATGCAGGTGTCGTTAGCTGTTTTATAAGCCAAATCCCCTTTCTGTATTGCTTTATTATTATAAGTTATTGAATGTTTTTTATGGCACGTTAGTGGAATGTGTAACATCGAAATAAACGCAACTTAAGATGCTTAGATGGCCTATGTCCGTGTGTGTTGCCACCCTTCGCCCTTCTCTCATTTCATTCTCTCCTTTACAGCCACTATCTGTGGAAACTTTAAGGTTCGTGTTTTTTCCGTGTGTGGATTTGTCGTCTTCTCTCATCAGTGACATCTTGAATGCAGATTAAATTCGTTTTTCCTGGAATTGAACCAGGAGGTAGCCGCACAAGAGCGTTCGTACACCTTCAGCAGTGGAATCCGAGAAATAATTGCCCACTTGTTACTAAGCTTTTTTCAGCGCAATAAGATATTTTATTCCATCAAATGCAAAAAGGAAATCACTAGTATCCATTATATTTCATACAAATTTTATTGTCTTAGTAAAAACGACTCTTTGAGTGGGCTGAGGCGGCAAAATAACGTTCCCTACACATGATTTCCAGGAAAGAAAAAAACAAACATGGAATAGAAATTTTGCAAACAGACGTCTATTTAAAGAAAGTCAATCTTTTTAGCGTCAATATTGGCTTAATCTTACAGACTCGTTTAAAGCGTAATGCCCTTGGTACAATATCTGAAGAAGTAAACAAATTTCTGGCTTTCATTAGCTTCAAGCTGAAGAAGTTTTACTAACCGTGTTAACCATCACGGAAAATACCAGGTGGCATTCGACATGGACACCGAAACATTTTTAAGAAGTATAAAGAATGAAGGACATAGTTCTAAGCTTTGACCTATCTCTGAGAAATGTACCATATCTTCGACTACACCAAGCATTGTAGGAGTGAATGCATATCTTGGTGATACAGTGTAGATATAATGCCACTGAATAATTTGCTGGCCTAATAGCGTATTTGTTAAGTAAGGGTTCATGCTCTGAGGCAAATACTGTACGAAGTTTCTGAACCCGGAGGAAAGGAAAGGTTTGTGGGTCCGATGAGCACTACCGAACAGGAAATCGATCCAGTGTGACGTGCAGAGCAGCTCTAAACACTGGGCTATACCAGACTCGAAAGAGATAGAAGAGAGAGCATCTATCTTTCGTATCATTTTTCATGCCGTTTCTCGGTTGAGCAAGCGCAGTAAGTAATGCTGATATCTTGTCGAAAATGTAGATGTCTGGTAGTGTTAGCCGATTGATCACGTTACTGCTTCGCTCTCTTTGAGGCCATATATAGAGTCGGAACAGCGCCTTTACATCAAATTCGTTTATCTAAATAGCTCGAAAAGTGGGATGCTCGAAAACAAAGGGCATCTGATTGATGCGCACCTCGTTTTCTTTGTGCGCATCACCATTTCATTTTGCTCTTAGGTTTGCTCTTTTTGGCGTTATTCTTTTCTCACATTCAGTTAATTTTGTGATTAGGGATTAAGAGGTTAAAAGGATAAGGCTCTCGGCGTTGACTAATCTCTGAGGGGTGCGCCATGCATTCGACTTCATTAAAGCATAGAGGGGATTGAAGCATCCTTAGCCTTTAAAATGACCCGCGGTAGCTTACCGATGTAACGAGCTAGTGCTGCTATTCTTGCACACAAGCCTGGAACCAATTTGCCGACCCCGGAGGGATGGAAGGTTTGGTGGGCCATGGGCGCGTGGATCAACTCCACGTGTGCGTTACAGGGAGCCTCCGAACACTGTGCGATACGATCCCTGATTAGAGTTTATGAAGACATATTCACATCCTATGAAGTGCCTTGCAGAAAATAGAAAATTTAGTGAAGTTTAAAACTTCACTGAAAATTGTCCAGTGAACTATTAAGCGACAGAAAGATGAAGGAAGCATCGATTTGAAGCGATAGTCTTGCCGTCGTTTCAAACACTACACAAAGTCGTAGAATTACTAAGAAGGAACTGTTAACCAACTACCGACTGCTAAATCGAACCGGCTAAAGAGATACAAGAAACTGCTGAAAGTGTTCGAGGATTTGACAGCTGATGTGGTCCTCTTCTTCTCTAAGCAACCAATAGCTGATTAACCCGATCGTTAAACAGTCTTGAAGAATATATTTCTTTATGTGATCATATAAACTGATCTTCTTCAGCTGACGCAAGGTTGGTACGTGTGACGTAACAAAACGGCTCTGAAGAAGGTGAAGTCACCGAAACGTCAGCCATCGTTCAATAACATCAAAAACAACGACAACGACAACGGAGACCTGTGCCAACCTCGCGTCAGCTTAAGAAGATCAGTTTATAAGACATAAATAAATATATCAACTATCTATGCCGAGGTTTATAGAAAGTCGGTCTTTCGAATCTTAAAGAAGAAAACAATCCCATTACTTCCGTTAATTTCCGATTTCATCCCTACCGAGAAAGGCTTGTCAAGGAACTAAACCCGTTTTTTGGAACCAGAGCTCCGTCATAATTCTAGAAGAGGACTAAGCCTTTGGTTGTAGAATAGAAATAAGGACTACCCATTTTGAGTTACGGGCGTGTGTTGCGCAGTGGTCATAGGCGCCCTGCGACAAACACGTGGAATCGATCCCCACGCCCATGGCTCACCAAGCCTTCCATCTTTCCTGGGCAGGTAAATTGGTACCATACTTGTTTGAGAGGATAGCAGCACTAGCTCGATACATCGGTAGGCCACCGCGAGTCATTGTAAAGGCCAGATATGCATTCAGTCACCTCCAGACGATGCTTATTGAAGTCGAATGCATGACGCATCCCTCAAAGACTGATCAACGCAGAGAGCTTTATCCTTTCTTTTTTATCCCTTTTCTTGAGTTAAATTACTAAGGATGGCTAGCCAGGAATCAATGGCTGTTTGTGAAATCATTTTTAAATGAGTGCAAATCAATTGGTGGATCCTATAGAATGTATATTTCTTCTTGCAATGTTAATCAACTTTAGAAGTAATAGAATTCAAGAAAACAATGAGCAAATAGAAAAGTATGGAGTGTATCGTGAGCCCCATCAGAAGAAAACGCAGACGGACACGGATTTATCCGACTTCTTGCCATGGTTTCCAGTAATATTAGAATGTCCTGGAAAAACTTGGCTCTTTATAAGATTTTAGAACTTCGTAAAAGAGTTTTACTCAAGCATTTTCGATGCCATACTGCGCAAGATAGTGTGGCATCTGCAAAGCTCGATGGGCAAATTCGTACAACACTTTCCTGAGGCTGCAGTTTTTCTCTAACTGATCAAGAATATTCGCAAAACTCCGGACTGCAAGGTGCCTGCGGTGGACAACGAGCACACTATTACCCTTTCCGGGGGCTAACGCGTTCACAACCACACCATGCGTGTTCTTCGTTTCGCCTGTCTCTTAGCTAGTTCTATTGATCGGCGCCATCAGCAATCACCTGTCAACAGCCTCAGCTTAGCTAGGTTTGTTGTCGATTTGGGCCCCTCAGATCAATCCCACTGACGGGTGATTGCTGATGGCAAAAGATCGATAGAACTAGCTGAGAGACAGGCCAAACGAAGGACCCGCATGGTGTGGTGGTGAACGCGCTACTCCCTCGAAAGGACAATAACTTGTTCCCCACCGCAGACATCTGCGGTCCGAAGTTTTGCAAATATCTCAGCATCATTGAAGTTATATTTCACAATATACCTTCCCACTAAAAAAAGTAGCAAGTAAATAACAAGTCAAAGTTTTGATCAAAAATAGTTCGCTATTCTGTTTAAATGAAGGAACCAGAAGGGGACATCCTGTAGGCAATTGGACTACTGGAAATAGCTTGCTTGTCGGCTTTTTTTTATCTCTAGAAGGGTTTGGAGCATGATTTGACACAATGTCAGAATTGGATATCATATTGTGACAGAAATTTGAATTTTAATACAACTCAGCACCCTTGGTAACATTAGTGCTGCCCCAAAATTATTTCATTCAACATTTGCCTTGTAGTGTGCTGCTCCGTCAAAAGTTCAGTAAATTGTCTGCAATTCGCCATTCACTCGTTCTCGAGGTCAATGTGCAAAAAATTCAGTTGTTAAGCACGGAATATGAAAATATATGTGTGGAGGTCGTTGGCATGCCCTACTGCTAATTATTGGGCGATTCCTAATATGAGAAAGAAATGATGACCCTGTTTGATTATTAGGGTAGGTTAAATTTGGTCTGCTACTCAACTTCTCTTGGACCTTAGCAGTGTTCATCACAAGCCAATTTGTTTTCGGGAATACATTCGGTTGAAAAAGAATTTCAAACAACCGTTCTGGTAGTGTGTTAACTTTTTCGAATTCTAAGACAATGATGACAAGATATTTGCAAAACGCAGAATCCTAGGTGTGCTCCGAGCCTCCGATTACCCTTTCAGCTCACGTGCTATCCATCACACAAACCGAGGTCATTGCTATGCTTTTCTGTCAGCAGTTGTTTTGATTATCTCTATATTGATGTTATCGGTAGACACTCCTCAATGGGAGTGGACTTTTGGATTGAATTTAAGCTTTCGAATTTCCTCATATCTTAGCACTCTTATTACTTGTAGTAGTTCCCAGGACCGACTTTCTCTTAACCTCGGCATTGGAATATGAATGTGTCGTTTTCTTGTTCAGCAATCGCGAGGTTTTTAAACAGCTACATTTACTTCCATGAAAACACAATACAATACAACGCGTTGTTTTAAAGGTTTTTAAGGTTTAAAAACCTCGCGATTGCTGAACAAGAAAACGACACACTCTTATTACTGTTCCAACATTGTCTCAGCCACTTATTTATTAAGCTAGCATAACTAATCGCGCTATACCAGCGTTACAACTGGAAGAGAAAAGCCATACAGAGAGCTAAAAAGCAGTAGAAAAAAATACTGAACATAGTTGGGGTAGGGGTTCCCTTCCAATTCACTGACTCAAGAATTCCATAGTATCAAACTATGCTTCATGGCTCTAGGCATCTCTCAAAGGTGTTCAGTCTTATTTAAAGAGAACGCTGGACTTCTAGCGGCCTCTTATCATAGAGGAGCTGGTTGCTGAAGAGTAGTTATAATCGACTGTATTTCACGCAATGTCAATAGAAATTGAGGTGATTTGGAAATGGAAGGATAGGGCGTTAGGTGTTGATCGTTTCGACGATGAGTCATACTATTCCCCTTGTACTCCATTAAGCATTGTAAAGGTTACTGAATTCTTGCTTAACCTGTGCATTAATTTGTGGTTAGTCACTGTTTTGTCCAGTTAGGAATGTCCGGGAACGAATTTTTACTAATGTGGGATGTCTTAATAACTCAAAAGACCGACTTTCTATAGACCTCGGCATAGTTACTTGATATATTTATTCATAAGACTTTATAATCAGTTGATCAGTTGATCATCAGTTGAAGTAAGTTTATGTGTTTTAATAAGCAAGTAAAAAACAGGGCAAATCGGGTGTTCGTTCTTAAGTCGAAAAATAACTGAAGGCTCTAAGCCCGTGGCCTTTGCCGTGCTGACCCATTCTTGATTCAATTTTCGGTATTCCTTTTCAGAGGATGTTCCATAGATAAAAACATCACTGAGGTGCTCCTCTGTTATCCTAATATCCAACTGGCTAGGAATAACTACAAATTCTCCACCTTTTCACTGATAGAAAGTTTAACAGATTTTGAATTCCAGAGCTCTCTAGCCTGGCGCATATCACATTTTTGTTGGTTTGTGAGGTCTGAGCTTATTTTCATTTTTCGGTAGTGATTAAGCATGCGGAGAATTTCGTCCGAAAGTAAACGAAATGTAGGGTCAATATCGCTATTTAGTAGCTCTTGTTTAAAAAGGTTTGGGGGAAAAAGTATTGTTGGCAGTTCCCCCTTGGTACTACTTTACTTTCTAGCCTAGCCCTGTAACGTAGCTGATCTTGAAGTTTATGCAGACTACACGTGCTCCTGAACAAGATTGGTTTAGAAATGGCTTGACTAGACGCGATCGAAACTTAGACCCAATTCTAACAATGAACGCGCATTTTCCGGAAGCGTTATTCTCCTAGCACAGTATCTCTGCATGATTTTGGTGCGCACTCTATTCTAGCGTTATTAGTTAAAACTTGACCAGCGGTGGTCCCTTGATTCGACGTTTTTTAGCGGCGTGATAGATATTCACACTTTTTCCTTAACTTGCTCTTAACATCACAGCGAATCATTTTAAAGGCCAGATATGCATTCAATGACCTTCAGCGATATTTAATAAAGTAGAATGCATGGAGCATCCGTCAGGAATTGATCAACGCCTAGAGCTTAATCCTTTTTATTTCTCAATATTATATATATATTATTAAAATATTTTTAGACCACATACGGTGCGTGCAACCAAACAGCACGCATGCAGTGGAATCATTCGTTGTTACTTCACTTTATACCAACGTGTCCAATGACACCGCAATGCAAACCATTCTCGAGTTGCTCGTAGAGCATGAAAAGAAAGTAAAAATGTAAAACTTATCGATTGTGCAACTAATGACTTTCTTAAAACAGTATATCAGTTGTTCAATCTTCAGGCAGCCCGTAAAATATTTTGCACAAATTGGAGGGTTGGCCATGGAACAGCATTTGACACCAAACCTTGTCATCGCTTTCATGTCTAAGGTGAAGCTTCAGTTCTCGATCACCGACCCTTACTCTACTGTCGATATATGGACGACAGCTTCAACGTCTGTTCCACACAAGAACAGATGGATGAGTTGTTTGAATTGTTAAACCGACAGTCAGAGTATATAAAATTTACACGGGAAAAACCAACAGAAAACTGGCTTCCACCATTGTTAAACGTCCAAATAAAGCTTTCAAAAAGTGGCTATATAACAAAATGGCAAGTAAGCCAAATAGTAAGAATATACTAGTTCACTACCTCTCCTCTCATCCTTCACACATGGAAAAGCGCTTATCAAAAACATGTACCGCACTGCTAAAAACATGGGCACAGGGGAAGAGGAAAGGAAGAAATCGCGAATCCTGGCACGAAAAATTGCCATTTCCAATGGCTACGAAGTAGAAGAAATTCGGGTTAGACAAAAACGTAGAGTAGTTCGCCAAAGTAATGTTTCGGACGTCACTAAGATCCCATTTATGCTACCCCTCATATCAAATAAAGTAAGTTACGATATTGAGAGATGCATAACAAAAAGTGGTCTTGAAAATTATGTAACCATTATTGACATCCTATCCAATACCTAACGCCGTCAGTTAGTTCGCAACCGTCTCTATGATCGCTTGTATAGCTCAGAAAACCGTACGATCTGTCCTAACGGGAGAGACGGGGATTGCATGAATTCAGGTATAATATACTTGATTTCATGCAACGCATGCGTTAAGAATATATTGAGGAAACGGGTAGACAGCTTTGTGTCCACATAAAAGAACATCTAGATGGAAAAGTTAAAATCCGTCTAAACACTCATCTAGATACGCATAGGGCACAAAAGAACAACGGCGTTGATTTTGAAGTGAATGTACGGATCCTAGCGCAGGAATCGAAAACATCAACGCGCAAGACTCTTGAGGCGTTTTCGATAAATTTCAAAAATCCAAAGGTGAACCGGAAAGACGAATGTCTCATTACCACAGGTGACTTGGCGCACTATTTCAAAATGATATTTTGACCCCGGGGTGTCTCTTACGCGCGATCCCACGTGAGCAACGCGTGGGCTAGTCCCACTTGTAACATCACAGTTTTCTGTTCAATATAGCGTCTATTTAAAGGTTTCATCTTCATTAATACTTTAGTCTTTTTCCATTGAATAATTAAAGTATTCTTATATGAGATACGTCCAGGCTCTGAGGAAGGCGAAATCACCGAAACGTCAGCCATTGACCAACAACATCAACAACAACGGCAACGACAACGAAGACCTATGCCAACCTCGCATCGGCTAAAGAAGATCAATTTATAAGTTCATATAAATAAATATAACGTGAGATCATCTACTAATGTCGGTGGTGAAAAATTTCATGTTCTTTTTATGACCACACGAGGAGTCGTCAAGGCAATACTCGGCAATAGTTGATGTTTCGGAAGATTTTGCCTTCTTCGACGCCTAATTGGTCGAATTCATACACAGTATGCGTAGTCATATACTTCCGTAGCTTCAACAGGGAAAACACGAAACTTACATTTGCCCAAATAGTTCTTTTTATTTTGAAATCCTTCCCGCTATACCTCTGTGTCCTAGGCATGCCTAGCGGAGTATTATATTTAAGTTTATCGCTACGTATCGCCGCAAACGATCATCTAGTGGTCTATCCATTTCGTCAATGTATTCGCCCGTGTGCGCTTTGCAGGAGATTGCTCACACCGTATCCGAACTTATGCAACCACCATCGCTACCGCTAGAGCATATTATGCAGTTTTTCGCTGTGCATAGACGCTCATAGAGGCGAATGTGAAGTGGCCAGGAACGTAGAGTGGCAGTTCAATTATTGCTGCCGATTTCCCTAGACGGATCCTTAATAATCGTTGCTTTATGGTCGTGCTTTGTGCTTCGAAAATGAAGCGAAGGTCGTAAGCCATTTCTCATAATTAGATTTATAGTTCGTGGGCGCGGTTTTCCTTTTAGCCTCTACCGCGATGCTACTTTTTCATATTCATTTGAAATAACCATTTGGCACGCCACGTTGAGTGATTTCTCTTTCCGCGATCCTTCTGCATGTACATTGATGGCTGTTAGAAACATGTTCGTAGACTTTTCTCTTTCTGTGTGAAAGATGATAGGAGAGGAAATGAAATTTTGTGTTCCTGCTTCTTGTCTTTTGCCACCGTTTGGTGATGTTGAAGTTTTCGGACAAGTTAGTATGAACGCTCGAAAGTGGAAGCCAGTCTTTCTTTGGTTCCTAGCAGCTGAAATTGGTGTACTTTGACTTTTCGTTCAGCTCTTCGTAGTATTTTCCCGTTTACTCTTGTGTCGATCCGATGACGAAGCAGTTGTGAATAAAGTAATAAAGCCGCAGTAGAGAAATAGCCGGGAGACGAGTGCTGAGACTTCTATTTCATACATGCAAGCAATGGAAAAGCTTGTTACCCTCGGTGTCCCATGTTAAAACCTATTATAGAGGTAATATTTACTGGAAGGATCGAGCAGATTAGGTATTCTTTTACGTGAGCGCTGAGGTGCTGAGTTGAGAGGCCATTGTGCGGTTGGTTTTCTGGAGGGTAGCGAGTGCTTGACAAAACTGCTTTCTTCTAAAGTTCAGGCTTTGGATTCCTTCTGTGGGAACTACGAAAGCGTTTAGCTGAACAAGGAACGTATCAGTATAACTTCCACGCTTCGAAAAGGTAAAATCCGCCGAAAAATTCACTCCTGGAGAACAAATATTGTTTTAGTGACAACCTCGTCTTTGCTTATCAAAAAAGCATAAGATTGCTGTCCACTTAGGGTTTTTATCCTTCCATTCCGTTCGGTATGATACACTGTTGATGATAAAGCAGACTCGAGCCATTTCACAATCAACAGGATCGCAGGTGATACGTGTGATCTCTCCTTAACGTTTTGTACCAAGTTACCGATGGATATCGGGAGAACAAGTGACTTGTAAAACTTTAGCCACAATGAAGACTTTATAACTACCACATCTAAGTTAATCAATGCAGCAAAATATTGAATAATCATGCTGAGGCTAACTAAAAGTTGACTTTCGTAAAAAGAATCCTTAATTACCCAGTTTAGTGGATGCTAGTTTAATTGGAGAACCTTCCAAATAAAAGAACCAGCTCCAAGACTAAGAGATAAAACAGCAGCGTCGTACTTTCAGCGTCTTCAAACCGAGTGGTCGAGTTCAGTTCTAATCCTCTTCACAAAAGTTGTTTCGCATTCTATTTAGCTCATTTCAAAAAATTTTTGTTTCACAATTAGTCATAAAGAGGCTTTTGATATCATTGCATTCTGAAGTTACTTTCAGTTTTTCAGTGATTCTTTTCCTCTCGGATTTTTTTCGACCAAGTGGCTTTGAGCATTCGCATCACATCAAAAATCCTTAAAACACTTTGTTTCAGAAAATTTGCAGTTAGAAATGCGCTACGTCAGTTTTGTATTCGGGTTCATGCTTATGTTGCAGAATGTCGAATTTACAACTGGACAAGGTAAGTATGGCTTACGCCAAATGAGGGCTCTCATATATCGCGAATGGGATGGTGCTATTAGGCACTCGATCATGTTCCACCTGTGCCAATCGAAAGTTTTCGAATTAGAAGCCCCTCATCGTCCAATAGCTTTTATCCGATTACATTGCTCGATGAAAAATTTAGAATGGGTGGAACAAACTTGTTGTCTTATTGCCTTAACTTTATCCTCGAAAGTTTTGAAAACATCCAGCAAAAGCGTGGCTTTAATTCTCCTCAAACAGCAGAAGACGTTTGTCGTGGCATATATTTCATCTCCTCATCAGTTGGCTGAGTGTCTAAAATTGATTGAAGAAAATGTGAAACAAAACTGTTCATAAAATTTCTTAATGTAATCCGCGGAAGTTTAATCCAATTCAACGAAAAATACTTAGATACTTGGATGGTCCGTCCTCACTGGTTGTGTTGGCTTTAGCATAATTTCCGTTTTTTCGGAGTTTCGCTAGTCTACACATTGTGGTTCTTCGGAGTCTCAAGGTTAGCGTGGTCAAAGTCTTCCCCAGGTCTTCACCACCGCAGGCAGTCGCCAGCGTTTGTGGATCAGAGTGAGATTTTCCACCGTGCGACTAGTTTCATACCAGGACAATGGTGGATCCTGGTATTGGTTTGCTTTTAGCTGGACTTCCTGGTGGAAGCGCCGGACTCCTTATCAGCTCTGGAGACCCTTCCGGAGGGACGAATCTCACCGCTATACATCGCTGCCGTACACCCATAAACATCTCCCAGCCACGATGAGGCGGTGAACTGTTGGGATGCGACGTAAAATAGCTAGCAGAAATTGAACGAAAGGTTTTTTTTTTAACATCCTCACTTTATTGTCTGATAGATGTGTTGGTGGTGTTAGCCAATTATTACAAAATAGCTTTAATGCGTTCACATCCATCCACCAACGCTGATTTCAGTGCTCTCAGTTTTCCTTCCGATTGTTTTTCCCTTCTTCACAAACATTTCTACGAAATCTTTTGTGTTATACATCACGTACTGTGTGCGGCTTAATTCGAAGGAGAACTTTCTTTCATTAAAGCTTACAAAGGTTACTTATTTTGGAGAAAACTGCTGGCGTTTGTAGGTCACGTAGCAATGTGCCTGATTACTGTACAGAAAGAGTGCCACAACAGAGCACCAATGATGAAAAAATGCGAAGATCCTTCCACTCTAGCAGAATTTTGGACTGTTTGCGTTGAGTTAAATGTGTACCCACGTGTGGAGTCAAATCAAACGTATTCCTATATTTAACACCAACTGCCACTAGGTTAACTAGACTTTTCTGTCCCTCGTCATTGATTAGAGATAAAAATACTGATATCGGTTCAACCGTTTTCCATTAAACTGCTCGAAATCGTGAGTTACATCTTTTCAGTCGTATTTTTTTCTGGAATGGGAATCATTTTCCATCTTTTCTATGTTTCTTCCTGATCGCTTTTGCAGATATCAGTTTGCCATATCGATTCCGAACGAATTTTGACGCGTTGAGGAACAACGTGAAACATCCGGTTGATGATTCACGAAACTTCAAACGACGAATGAACTCGAATTACGACGCTGAAGATCTCTACATGCCACTCGGCTTCGGCGCAAACAGCGTCTTCTTACCACCACGCTTTAGCCTCTATGGGAAATGACTGTGAATTGGATGTGTCCAAGGACGTTATGATGTCTATGAGAACCTATTTTATCAATAAAACGTGACAAATGATAGTTCTAATAAGAAGAAAAAGTCAAATAAGTTGGGTGGCCTGGTCAAAATATAGGAAAGACTAGTTCTCTCAGACTGTCTATGGGCGAAAGAAAATTATCGGTTGCACGGAATGAGACATACCTAGCCATATTTCCCAACAATACGCTAAAAAAATGCAGCGGTGTCACATTGTTGTCAACTTATTTTTAGTGAATAGAACTCTAAATTCGTGCCATCTGCAATTGTGTTGGGCACTGATGTCCACCAACAGTTTGGTTATTTGGTAGGTTAGAATGTCCCAAGAATCAAAGAGGGTTTCAATTTCGAGGTCTGTAAAACTTCATTTTACGCTTTGGCCGGCTTTTTTTGGATTGGCAACTTTCCCACATCACTTTCAAGACATTGAAAAGCTTCCATTATCGAACTTGAGTGCTCCCAATAGAAGGGATCGTTGTGGACGATTTTCTGAACATATCAGGACAGCTGGTAGATGACTGTCTGGTTCATTGTTTGTCTCCAGTGAATTCATCTCCAAACTAATAGTTTTAGGAAGATCCCCACTTTATTGGCTGATTTTCTACGCGGTCTATATAAGCACTGTTCACATTTACAATTGCTAAGTTTTGCGTCTCAACCGTGTCGAAACTGACTTATTTGATACTATGTGTTAAACACAATCAACACTGAGGAAGACCTGACTCGACACGAAGACTAAGCCGCCATGTCGAGAAGAATAACAAGCGTGGACATCGACTCGGATCATCGGCTCTGAGGAAGACGAAAACGTCGAAATGTTAGCCGAAAATAAATATATTTATTAACCTCGCGTAAGCTCATCAAGAAAGAATACAATCAACAGTATGTCAACATTATGTAAATGACAACTATGTGTTCTTGAAAAAAAACACCTAATTGGCAAAGTTGAAGTAAAGGTAAAGAAAATGCCTTAACAGTTACTCGTAGTAAACGGACAAGTAACAGGAAGGATTTGAAAGTAGAAATGTATGAGCATCCTCGTACAGGGATCGTAAACTTCAGCGCGTAAAGCCCTCGAAACATTCTGGATGACTTCGAAGAATACAAAAATGAACCACAGGGAAGTATGCCTTATAGTCATGCGAGTGTCGCGGTTTTCTGTTAAGGTTATTGAGGTGTTTTCTGTTAAATTCAGCTCTCCAGGCTCTCCGAAAGGTGAAATCCGTTGAAACGTTTGCGAAAAATAGTATATGGTAACAATCTCGTGTGCACCTATCAAGCGACAGCAAATTATTAATCAACCGAAATTAATGGTATGACAGCCTTATGAATTATGTGACACAGTGGAATAAAAACACAGTCTCCTTGATGAAGTTTAGAGACATTAAGATTACACTATACTATTGACGTGTTTACACAATGTCTAAATTTCAAACACTTAAGTTAACTCAGAAAGAACTCAAGCTTGCCAGAAGGAAAACATTGGGTCTGGGTTTGTGCTCCTCGTTGAGCCTTACTTCTGCAACGCTCATGTAAACTTATCGGCTCACTCCCTTTTCTCCAATCGAATGTGGAATTGGCTAACGCCTTTCCATCTAGCCAGACTGAATCGACACAATCAGGATTGCATGTTAATACACGGAATATAAATATCGTACCGAAAGGAGAATGACGAATGCACACTTATGATGGGTATGACCCCCTTTTATTTAGTGGCAACTGCAAAGGACCACACGCAGAAGAAAACTAGGTATCGCTAGCTTTGCGTTTTTTGCTTATTGTTTTGCAATTTTGGTACACTGTTTAAGAAACTAAACTAGTGAGGTTATCGTCTTCGACGTCGATGGTAGTGTCTCTGCAATGTTTCCGAAAACGATACTTGCAATCATGTGCTACATTTGAGAAGTATAAGACCTCTTGAAGTAGAAGAATAGACAACTTCCGTCTTCGCATGTCATTCGGACTCCAGCTATGTCATAATTCGGTCCATTGTTCAGCAACCATCAACCGTAGAGCCGGTGAGGTTTGGGTGGGGGTTCAAATGCATCTTAAAAATGTGTAATATGCTTTCCTCATTAGCATGCTAAACGCTGGACGAGCGTGATTCTGCCGTACAATCCTAAGCTAGTCAAGCTAAAGCATGATCAATAATAAACGACCCTGGCTGTAGCTGCAGGTATTCCAGCATATATAGATTTCAGCTTTCAGTTCTTACTTACTTGAAATGCCATTTGTATGTGCTTTTCGACCTTTTTTCTCGTCATTCACATACCGATCCCAAATCTAAGCCTATTCGCGGAAATCCTGCTATTTACAAATTGAAGTGCTTAGCTAACATTGGTAGCTATGTTTTTCCTAAAAACAGCAAAAATAGCTACCAAAATTGTGGTTCTCATCGTGCTTTTCTATTTACCAAAATTACAACATCCTTTCATGAGGTGGATAGCACGGTGGCAGTGATGTCCGTCATCACGACCATGATGCTACTTTGATTTTGTTCCTGGCCAACCAAGCCTGTCATCCCTCCGGGGTCGGTAAATTGGAGCCCAACTTCTCTGGGAAAAAATCACTTTGCGATCCAGTCAGGAGCGCTCCAGCCCGGCTATCTCAGGTCTCCAGAGAGAATTGCTCTACCATCATTCTATAATATTCAAGATTAAGTGAAAATCCTCAAGCAGCAACCGAAGCCACAAGCAAAAACTTAGGAGACCTTGATGGCAGAGCGATGGACGATGGATGCAAGGAAAAGAATTGGATGTGAGAAGTGCTGGTATCCGCACAGTTGACGTGATGATAGACCAAGTAAAATAAAATTAAAAAGGAATAAATATAACAATCTTCCTTCAAACAGTGGGCAATGAGAAGCTCTTATTCGTAAGAAAAGCAAATATAAATTTTCCTCCTACAAACATTTTCACTTAACATAAAGAAGTAAAACAAGAAATAGGGAAATTATTAGTTTTTCTAACTGATCCCCTCGCCGTGGTACGGCAACATTGGAATTAGACGATTGACGGGAATCACAATTTGTTGCATTCATTCATCACACCGGATGAACAACGAGCTTAAACCGGCTTTATCTTTTATCCAGAAAAAAGTTTGATAGGAATTTGCCATTAATCCCTATGGCCTTGTCCTTCCACACGATTGACTTTATTACCAGCTCCACAGCGATAGTAAACAACCTTGACGTGATATTTCTCATTTCATCGGAAATCTTCTACCATGGAGATGCTAAGCGGTAGGCAGAAAAGGAGTTTTTTTGTACGGCAGTTACGACATCAGTTTGCTAGAGTTCTTAAATAGGACCTGCTTATTCCTTGCTCGACGAAGCTAACAGTATTGCATTCGTTTCAACGTTGTCGAACATTTCCTTTTTCAGTCGATAACGTTTAAGTCATACAGCAAGAGGTATTTCCGACAAAGTTCTTTGAATTGGATTTCTAGAGCAACTCGAACTTAAGAGGAATGGATCCCTAGCTGTTCTTCATCCACGGTTATTCTGAACGAAAATCCTTCTACAATCTGAAACACTTTTACTTTTTCTGTTCTAAGACTTCTAATCAGTCATATTGTAACACCTTAACCGCTTATTCTTAGTCATCTGTAATCGCTGCGATTCTGTTCATTATAATGAAATACATACTACTTGATCGACTCGTGACTTGCGTTAAAGCAATGAAGAGCACATTAGATTTTTCAGACCAATTTAGACTTTCGACATTCTTTTAGGAGCAAATAGAAACTTGTGGTGGTACCGTTTGCTTTTCTGCCTAGTGTAGAGATACACTCGGCTAATAGCGGAATCATAACAGGACTCTTCAATTTTGTAGTTCCAGGAAAGGTTCTTTAACCTTATGGGGTTTTTTTTACACTTTATACGATCTGTCATCGCGTCTCCTACGCAGATCCTAGGACTTCTCACACTCAATCTGTTCCCCCGCCTCCATAATTCACAAGGGCCCACAGATTTGCATGTGGGTTCCACTGCTGTTTGAGTATTTTTTTATCTTCTCCATGAATGTCGTTGAATGCCAGTATAGCTGAGTTTTCCTCTCCGAAAGGCAAGCTTATAATAATATTCTGGGAGCGTTGTTAGGTTTTGCAGAATGTGAATGGTTTCCTTACAAGTCCGGCAAATGAACACCGATCTCAGAGGGAATAGCGGCATGGTTCACACATTGCTAGATCAAATAAGGGCCCTCCGTGCAGTGAGGGGCACATTGAACTACGTGGACCTCATTGCAGGCCTAGGAAAATAACTAGTGTTGCATAGTGCTTAGCAAAGATTTTCGAGTGCATTTAAAGAAGGTTTATGGCTATTCATCACAACATCTTTTTCATCTGTCAAAATTACTTCGACTTCCAACCTTCATTAGCCCATCGGATCGAAAATAGCACGAGATAACTTATATTCAGCAGATTCACGATTCTAAATGTACTACACAATTCTACGTTTCTTGTTCTTCCTCCTGCTGCTGAATTATAAGTTTGAATTTCGACAAGGTAAGTAAAACTCTTCAGAGGCTACTGTTCCAAGCGTCCCATTTGGGGTTCTGTTACATATTTGAAGAGCGCTCATTTTTCATCTGATTCCATCGAAAATTTTTAGATGCAGTTATCAATCCGTGGCCATAAATGAATGTCTCTGTTGTATTCCAATGTTCCTTAAATTATTTCGAATGATTGGAGTGAAGTTTTTACTATTTAGAGAAATTTTAACACAACCACAATGATGCTGATGCATTTGCAAAACTCCGGACCGCAGATAACTACAGCCTCAGCTTAAGTGGGTTCATTGATTGTTGATGGCAGTGATCGATAGAACTAGCTCAGAGACAGGCTAAACGAAGGACCGGCATGGTGAGGTGGTGAGAGCATTAGTCCCGGTAAGAGTTCGTTCCCCACCGCAGACACCTGCGATCCGGAGTTTTGCAGATATCTCAGCATTACTGTGGTTGTATCACACATAATGCCTTGCCATGACGAAATAATAGGTAGTAAATAAAAAGATAATATTTTAACACTTAACAATTTTGCAATTATTTCAAGTAAGTGCTGCTTCAGTAGACGATAATGTTTCGATAACCAAAAGTATTCACGTGTTGAGAACATCACAAAATTATAGAATGGATTTTATCCCATCGCTTTAAGGGTGTAGATGTTATATATAATATTGTTTACAATATGCTATAAGGCCCGTAACGTAAATGCATTGCTGTCAACGTTTAAAAAATTTTTGAGTCTATTTCTGTACTTTTTTTGTGCGTGCACAATCCATCTGCTGATTACTTACTTGGCACTTGCATGGACCGTCCTCATTAGTTGTGCAGGCCCCAGCATAATCTCCATTTTTCGGCGATTTGCTGGTTAAGTCATTGTGGCTCCCCGAAATCCCCGAGGTCAGCCTAGCGAAAGTGTGTACCGGGTCTTCACAACTACAGGCAGTCAAAGCCCTTGTGGATCAGAGGAAGATTTACCACTATCTGACCTTGATACCAGGATGGTGATGGATCCTGGTATTGGTATTGGTATTGGTTTACTCAGCTAGGCTTCCTGATGGAAACGTCGGACTTCTTCTCATCTTGGGAGATCCTGCCAGGGGATGAATCCCTCGCTGTACATCGCAGTACGACACCCAGGAACACCTCCCAGCCACGATGAGGAGGTAAATCGTTGGGTGTTTCCGATGATTATGATCTATTATATTGATTGCAAATGAAATAACAGTAGACGTCGAGTTAAATTGGTAATTTAAGCAAACTCGTTGATGTCAAATCACTAGTAAACAAACCGTCTTTTGTATATTTCCAATTGCAGAATAGAACTTTTCCTAACCGAAGTCCATCTATTGCAGTTGCTAGTAAAAAATAGGCCTTGGAGTCAGTTCTCGGCACCGAATAGCCACTAGCTTTAAGCAGAATGCTCGACTTCGTAAGAAGACGCCACACGGGACTTTTCGTAGCTGTCACAGGGCAACACCTCAAACTTTTGTAGATAAACCGTTTATATACATAAATGCAATATCGGTACAACACTAATATCGACGGAGAACTACTGGCACACAAATAAGGCAAGTTCAAGGCTATGAGGGCTGTACCTACTACTGAAGTGAGGATAACAAAGGCATAAGAGTATTGTAAATAATACTATTACAACATTACTACTATGATAACAGCAACTTGATAACCATGACAAGTAAGGGGATACGAATGATGGAGCCCGCAATGGCGCGTACAGTGGCCCAGACGCCGAGGGCTAGAAAAACAAAATAGTGAGATACAGACGAGCCGTGCATTAGGCTGTGCTTGGGATCATATCTACAGCGGTTGGGTGCACTTCCACATTAATCGATGACGATAGCAAATTACCTTAGCATTGATGGTGCAAGTGACTACGAACGAGATGAGTCATCTGCGAAACACGGTCAGGCGGCTGGTCTTAGATAACGATGTGTCTGCAACGTGAAGTTTGAGGATCGATGAGAGCCACCATTGCCTAAGATATCATGAGCCAAAAAGATAACGACAGAGAAATGATAAGCCTATAGTGGTTTAACAAATACACAACATAGGTTGTCCGGCCAACGGCCTCGTACGTGTGGCGTACAGTGTGGGAGGAATGGTACATGTTACCGATGGCGTTGCAGACAGAACGCATTTGAAGTTAGCCGCCGCTACTGACAACGCATTGCAGACCATCTGATAAACAATGAACACGAGGATGAGGATCAGGATGATGATGATGAGGATACACTGGGCTGATGGGAAGTGTGACGTAGTGACGGTGATGCTAAACTAATGTACGATTCGCAATTGTCATTTAATAATGATGTGATGAAGTTAATGTGCAATAATGACTACCTGCAGTATGACTTAACAACTACGTTAATCTAAATTGGTGACACACGAGATCGACACGATACGAATCTAAAAAGCGGACGCACCCTGACAGGGGCGAACCAAGATAGTTATTCACGAGGCTATTTATATGCTCCTGGAGAAGGCAGTATTTGGCACAGGTCCAGCATCTTTACCGAAAACATTCGTCGCCTGCCGTTTCCAAATCCTCTCAGAACCAGAGAACAGATGGCGGAATAGTGCTCTCGTAAACATCTTCATGCTCTTCTTGTTGTGGAACGCATGATGACTTTTGTACAGTAATAACAAACAACAAATTCAGATTGCAAAAATAGGTGTGCATAATAAAACTGTTTGTAGCGATCGAAGCTTCTTAGGATGGGATCAAAATATTTACGTACTACGAAATTTGCTAGGCAACTTGAGAAACAGTGAATATGATCCTTCCTACAGAAACATACTGTAATAGAAAGGTAGAAATAGATATAGGAAAAAAATAGAAACTATTCTGGGAATAGTTGCTATACCATCAAACATCTGCATTGGACGAAGTGCCAACTGAATGCAAGAAGAGTGGCAAAAAAGATCCTTGCTGGAAAGTAAACCACGAAAAACAAAATGACCTTGGTAGAAGTCATACCAGATACTTTGTCATCCTTTAAAAGTTACGTAGTCGGGTAAATGTTAATGGCATAGTTTTATAGATGTCAGTCTGCCTTACCGATTCCGAATGAATTTTGGAGCGTTGAAGAGCAACATGCAAAATTAGATGGTGGACTCAAGCAGAATGAAACAGCGGTTGTACTGGAATTACGACGACGAAGATCTGCACATGCCGCTCGGCTTCTACGCGAACATCATGTTTTTACCACTACGGCTAAGCCTCTATAGGAAATGACTGTGAGTTGAATGTGAGCAAGGGTATTATCTTGTCTATAAAAGAAACAATAGCCTTAGTTGGACGTGATAAGTAGCGATAAAAAAGGATGAAGCCTTCGAAGTTGGTCAGTCATTGCTGGCCACGTTATGCATTTCGCATCGTGGTGATCGTTAACATGCATATTTCGCGCATACACTGATCTTTCAACTCAATGTTTGTATCTCTGCAGGAAAGTGTTTTGCAAATTTGATAATGCAAAGGAATGAAAGGCTTACTGAACCCGAGATGTGGGAAATGGTGCAACCACCATATGCGTGCTGCTCGCACCACTAGCCACTGTCCAGATGATATTATTAAAAAGGGAAAAAGCGTACTTTGGGTATTCAAAAAAAAACAATATTGCAGCACTCTGAAAGAAAACGACTAGCAAATACGACTCCTAGACTGTGCAGAGCTCATGATGCATCATTAACTTTAGAAAAAGACCCTACCTAGTACTCTTCACCAACTCTACTCGCCTACCTATTTGTTCAGAACCCTGGTGCATCTCTCGTGATATATGGGTACATAGCCACCTTCCTAATGCTATGCTTACGCAGCGTCTAATTTTTTGACTCACGCGATGCCTTGAGGTGAGTACACAAGGTATCAAAGACGTAGACAGCAATGTGTGTTGTCCGACGTCTCCATTACTGCGACACTGTGCGCATGCAGCGTCACTCTTTCCTTCTTATATGCCACTCGTATGCTTGCTACTGTAATTTTTCGACCTTGCTAGACACGGTCGACACAACTGCTTAGTACGCCGAACATAAACGCGATATATGAAGAAAAATGTTTTCAGTGAATATATCAGTTTCTTGATTTGGCCTTGGGCCTCGACACACGCACAGCCGAAGTCAATAATGAGTAGTTCTGCACAACAAATGGAATTAGTGGAGTTGCCCACCTCTACGTCAATGCGTTGCTTTCATGATGTACTGAAAAACAGCAAAGATCAACAGCTCTAACAGTTTCTCCATATCCAACGGATTGTAGACCACTTTAGATAATCACCGCAGTCCTATCTACACTATAGTTATTATTGCGACAATTACAATGTTAACTGTTGGCAGTAACTGTACTTTATTCACTTGATCAAAGAATGGATGACCCTCCTTTCTGTCTTATATGGACCCGAAAACTGCCTCCACTCGTCTTAGTGCTTTATAGCCTTCACTTATAAAGGTGATAAGGTATGAGTGCGAGTTCAACTACAGCATGGAAATTTGTAAACTTCAGTGATGCTGAGATATTTGCAAAACATTGGACCGCAGGTGTGGTGGTGAGGAACGAACGAGCTATTGTCCTTTCCGGGGACTAACGCGTTCACCACCACACCATGCGGGTCCTTCCTGTGGCAAAAAATCGATAGAGCTAGCTGAGAGACAGGCGAAACGAAGGACCCGCATGGTGTGGTGGTGCACGCGTTACTCCGCGGAAAGAACACCAGCGCGTTCGTTCCGCACCGCATACACCTGCGGTCCGAAGTTTTGCAAATATCTCAGCATCATCAAAGTTTTATTTCGCAGTATATTCTACCATTAAATAGAATAGGCAGGAAATAATAAGTTGAAATTTGTAAACTATTTTCCTCATTGACTTGCTGAATGGCGGTCGTGCCTGATTCCTTCAAATTTCACCCACATTTATCAAATGGAAACAATTCTCATATTTCGAAACCGACCTTCCCTAAGCCTCGGTGTGACAAATCAATATGTATTCTTTCTTGATAAGCTTGCACGAGGTTGATAAATATATTTATTTTCGGCTAACGTTTCGACGTCTTCGTCTTCCTCAGAGCCGGTGATCCGAGTCGATGGTCCATGCTTGTTGTTCGCCTCGACGTTGCGTCTTCGCCTTCCTGTCGAGCCAGATCTTCCTCAGCAAGCCATCTTCTCGAATGAGGCATCCCCACTCAGTGATGCCCTTTTATACACGATGCTGATGGTGGATATATAATGACAATGTCCGGTGGTAACAACTTGTATTTCTTCCGGACATACATCATTGCGCACACCGAGAAATATTACTACGCTTTGTGCTAGCTGATAACACACCGACCTCTGCACGATGTGCGCAATGATGTATGTCCGGAAGAAATACAAGTTGTTACCACCGGACATTGTCATTATATATCCACCATCAGCATCGTGTATAAAAGGGCATCACTGAGTGGGGATGCCTCATTCGAGAAGATGGCTCGCTGAGGAAGATCTGGCTCGACAGGAAGGCGAAGACGCAACGTGGAGGCGAACAACAAGCATGGACCATCGACTCGGATCACCGGCTCTGAGGAAGACGAAGACGTCGAAACGTTAGCCGAAAATAAATATATTTATCAACCTCGTGCAAGCTTATCAAGAAAGAATACATATTAATTCTCATATTATTTATTTACACGACCCGATATGCCTGGATCTCATCACTTTATTAATTCGATCCGTCTTCCATCACCAAAAAGGGTGTTTAAATTTGCGCGTGGTTTCAGGTTTATAGTTGAGGATTTTTGGTTTCCTTCATGAATGTTATTGAATATTGGTGGAGTCGATACTCCATGGACTCCTGAAGGAGTGCGCTAAGCTGTTTGAGGCTTGGAAGAAAGAAGTCAGTGTCAGTTAGGTCTGGTAGCAGTTTCCCGATGAATTTGGTTAGCTCAGAGCTGAGTTGAAGCAGTGTTTCCACAAAGTGTACAGTTTATTGCCATCAAAAAAAAATTCTATGATCAAAAACAACTAGACAGCAGCTTGTCTTCGATTATGTGTTTTCTCTTCTTCTTTTTATCATAAATGTTAGTCGTTCACGAGAACGAAACGAACCCTCAAGTTCACTCTCAATAGTATCTCTTTTTCTAAGATCGACTTTCTATTAACCTCGGCATTGGATTATAAATGCGTCGTTTCCCTCTCAGCAATCGCGCGGTTGTTAAACAGCGTATGTCTACTTCCATACAACAACACACATACAACACAACCGTAGCTGACGTTTCGGCAGAACCGCTTTCTTCATAGTCTGGAAGAGCACAGTGATATGCAATTTACTATCTCAAACGCTTCAATAACACATACAGAAAGATGAAAATCCGAAATGAAAAATACATGATCTACGGCTTCTCGAAAAAACCCACCGCTTTTTCACCTGTCTTTCACCGAGGAAGAACAGCCGCTCAGAGTCGCATATGGTTGACGACTGGGCCTCCACACATCAATGATCGATACGAAGATACGGGGCGAGATTACGTGTGATCTTGGGGCATTCCTCCCTGCTGTTCATTTTAGGGTTTTTGGCATTGATCCAAAAAGCCTCACGAAGATTGCGCGCTGGTGTTTTGGCACCTTCTGCGAGGATATCACTTTGCCCTTCCAGGCTATGAAGAAGGCGATTCTGCCGAAACGTCAACTATGGTTGTGTTGTATGTGTGTTCTTGTATGAAAGTAAACGTATGCTGTTTAACAGCCTCGCGATTGTTGAGAAAAAAAACGACGAATGTATCTCTTTTTCCTTTTCGGATACGTCTAAATAGGCGGTCTTTGACCATATATGTACATATTTTGCAGGAGTGTAACTTTGTATTTAAAGATAAACTCTTTCAAAACAGTTTCCTCCGAATTCTCGATGAGAGGCTTGCAGTAATGTTTCAGCAGTTCAATACAATTTTTTTCGCTCACCGCATAACGAGCATTTTTCTTGAGCCTTCCTGTTTTCTGCACAGGCATTTGGTCGCTTTTCCTTCCATTTGGTTTTCCAACTCACAGAGATCAATTGCGCCTTGAAAACGAAAGGTGTTCTATTCTTTGATGATCGTTCTCCGATCGAACACTAACCGCAGTGTGCAGCAAATTTGTTTTTCTGGATTTGTAAAATTAGAATTTTATCCCAGTGAGATATTTCATGCAGATTTCCAGAGTTTTGTCCTCAGATAAGATTTATCGGTTTAATCCAACCTTATATTCTTCACTATATGCTCAAGTATAATAATTCAAAACGAAAGAGTAAGCCATATTTGCGTAAAATGAATCCTTCCGGTCCTGAATTGTAAAAGAAAAACTTTGGCAAACATTCATGAAGTTGTCTTCACAGGACTTTTCTGTACAAATACGAATAATGAGTCATTTTATGCGCTTTGGCTCGCTGAGATATGCTTCGAATCTCTTATTTCAATATTTGCCTAAATTGCTCGACTTACACGAAGTTCCTGCCAGCGGTTTACTGCCTCATCGTGGCTGTGAGGTGTTCCTAGTGCCGGGCTGCGATGTACAGTGGGAGGATTGATCCCCATGGCAGCAGCTACTAAGCTCAGAAGGAGTCCGACTTTTCCACCAAGAATGCCAACTAAGAGTAAACCAATATTAAAATCGGTTACCGCTGGCAACAAGCTAGTCTCAGGGTGGCAAATCTCGCTCTGATCCACACGGACTGCGACTGCTTGTGGTGGTGACGACCTGGGACAGGCTTTAACCTGGCTGCCTCTGTACTTCAGGGAAACACAACGCCTCAAGCAGCAAAACTCCGAAAAATGGCGATTATGATGAGGCCGCCAAAACCAGTGAGGACGGGCCATCCAAGTATTCTAGTATTGAGTAAGCACACAAGGTTGATTGGAAATCTTTATCCAGCCAACACTTCGAAGTCTTGGCTTTCATTGTAACAGCGATGATTCGAGTTCACGGCCGTTCGCACTTGCGATGAGGATCTTCGTATTCGAATCAATTTGAATCTAGTGAAGGACCACTCGAGTGAAGCTTTCTTATTCAGCAGTACTTCTTTATAGAGGGCAGTTGTTCAGTTGCCGGTCCGAATGTTCGCCTTTGTGGTGAAAGGCAACCTGAACAAGCCTGTATTATATAGGGAAACAATAGCACAGAATTTTTCGCATTTCATTCATGAATTGTTACATCTCAAACAGAACAAATTTTGTTCAGTAGAATCTCTGTTAAAGCAGATGATAAAAAGATATCAGTACCTGATCTTCGTGGTACAAAGCTCTTACAGAACATTCACATAGAGTGGTCTTTTCGATGAGACATGGAAAAGCAATCCACCTCTTCTACCAGCACGAAAGGCGGCCAGTTGTATTGCTTCGCAGCTTAACGAACTGCTTTCGACCTCATCAATGTGTTGAAAGAACATTGATTTTTTAAAGGGCAATTTTACTGCTACCTATGATGCAGTTTTCAACCAACACTGCCTTCATGATGCGAGCTTTCAATAATTTCGAAAACGACGATCAATGCTTCCACTCGTCGAGATGGCAACGCAATCTTCGAGGATGTTTTTTCAGCACCAGAAACCGCCGATGAGTTGAATTCATGCAAAAAGTTCTTATATCACCACGAAGATCGTTGAGATGATGTAGTATATCATTGCAGTGGTCGTAGATGGAAGTCACGTTTAAAAATTGCATAAATATCCGGAAAGAATGACAACGGTTCCATCAGATCTTGACACTTGACACTTGAATGGCCTGTCCTCACTGGTTGCGCTAGCCCCAGCATAATCTCCATTTTTCGGAGATTTGCTGGTTAAGCCATCATGGTTTCCTAGAATCCCGAGGTCAGCCTGGCCAAAGTCTGCCCTAGGTCTTCACCACCACAGGCAATCGCAGCCCTTATGGATTAGAAGGAGATATGCCATCATGCGATTTTGATACCAGGACTGTGGTGATTTCTGGTATTGGTTTACTCTTAGCTAGGCTTTCTGATGGAAACGCCAGACTCCTTCTCAGCTTGGGAGACCCTGCCAGGAGACGGATCTTTCGCTGTACATCGTAGTCCGACATCCAGGGACACCTCCCATGAGGAGGTAAACCGTTAGGAGGACCATCAGAAAATGGTTTTAAAAATCCACATGGCTTAAATAATGTCAAGGTTGTTAAATTCTGGCCTATAGACAATTAAATTTCTTCCAGAATAATTAGGGTAGGTAAAAAAAGCAATACAGCCTATTTTCCGGTTAATGGGAATCCCACCCGTAACAGCACGGGTCTGAGGAAGGCGAAATCGCCGAAACGTCAGCCATTGGTCAACAACACAAGCAACAAGGACAACAACAGCGACAACGACAACGAAGACCTGTACCAACTTCGCATCAGCTTGAGAAGATAAGTTTATAAGATCATATAAATAAATATGTTAACCATCTATGCCGAGGTTTTAGAAAGTTGGGCTTTTGGGTTCTAATATTGAATGTGTCCGATGCGCCCACTCGTGCTCTGATGGACGGAGATGCCGGCTGCTTTTCACATCAGAAATTTTCAGCTGACATAAACTCCGTTAGCAGTGGAAGAGAAGAGTAAGGCAGGCGATGTTACACCGTGGTTGCGTGCAATTTCTGAGGAACGACGTGATTTGAATACCTTGAAAAGGGAATTTTCCCGATTTGTTCTACTGTTTAAAAAACCCAGCTACTAATTACGTGCACAGTAATGTATCCAGAGCCATATTATATCGAAACTCGAAACAAGAGCAGAAAAAGTCATTCCACGCTCTGCTTTTGTATTGTAAAGGCTAACTGCAAGTGCTTTATGTACGTTTAACCCATTCGACGACAGTCCATCCACTAAGGCTTAACTAAAACTTTCGCATTCCTACTTATTAGTTACTATAAGCGATGTTCTACGATGTTTTGCACTATTAGAGGAATCATTCGAGATCTTTTTACATCGATAACTAAGATTTTGGCTTCATTTAGGGCTAGGCTATAACTATAGTCACTGCTCAATGCGATAACAATGCTACAATTCAAAACCGGACTGCTGGTGATTTCCAGGAAAGGTGTTGTGCTAAAATTTTCTTCTGCTTTACTGCATTTTCAACTTTAGCTTTTTAAACGACAGAACTTTGAAAATGAGTATTGATAAACTGAAATAGTAAGAATTGATTTGCTATCACTATCAACTATCAGCGGCAAGTTGTCGCTGCTTCGTGCGTTGACGTCGACACCTTAAGGATTGGATGGAAATGGTTAGGAAGAGATGATCGGTGGCGAAGAAGATAGAGGTGAAAACAATAAAACAGAAACAGCGAAAAAAACAACATAAACAAATGAAACAACTGAAATAACGTTAGATAAAACATCTATTAACATGTTGGAAGGAGTGGAAGACAAAAGCAGTGGAGTGGACCATGCTAGGAAAGGAAACCTACGGCTGCGATCGTAATGCTGAGGCGCATGTAGTGCAGTAGTTCTGGACGTCATGCACTACACGTTGCACCGGTTCGTGGGTCTACTCTGTACCTTCAGACCACCAGGCCCTCCATCCTCATGGGATCAGCAAACTGGCAATAGAATTGTCTGGAACGTTGAAAGCACTTACTTGTAACCCAGAAATATATTCACTCCTCTCTACAAAACAAAATACACGGAGCATCCTTCAAAGGTTATTCAACGCTTAGCACGTTATTCTCTTTATCCTTCAGTAACGAATGTTGAGTAGACTGGTGCATCTTGCAAAGTATTGACTGCTTAATTGCAAGTTGAGACCTGTTTTGCTAACAGCATGTTATTGGTGTAATAGTAAAGTTTGAATTAAATGCAAAATTACCTATTTAGGGCAGTCCACACATAATTTCACACTGTTCATGATGGCACTGTTGGATCACTCGGCTACCACCGCCGCCAACTTGTTTCTGCAGATTGTAATTCCTAACGAATATTCCATAGTAAAAAGTTGTGTGTGAGAAATTTTTGAAGAGAAAGACCTCCAGAAGATGAACGTTTATTGAATTTTGAGTGAGGGCCACCACTAAATATGCCATTGTTGAAGAATGCTTGACATACATGTATTTCACTAGTGTCATATTCTATTGATAGGATAAGAGTTAAATTTTTTCGAGCTAACAGAACCTCATTAAAAGATGGAACCAACGAAAATAAGGCATCTAAATAGCAATCGTGACTTCTTTTTCGAAACGAGTATCTTCTTGAGCGCCTTGTTGAAAGAATTTCTTGCTTATTTCATTGCTCACTGGTGTTCCGTTTGAGCGAAGCGTTGGTTTTGCATTGTTCTCTGTTTAGCAAGTTCGTTTTAGCTCATCAGTGAAATAGGGTGCATTGTTCTAAGTTCACTAGGTTCTTTAGTCACTCTCACTTACCAGATGCTGAGAACACTCTTCGTAATCACAATGATTGCCGTAATGGTCGACTACGCTCAACAGCAATTCGTTGGCGGGCCAGGTAAGCGTTTTGCTTTTTAAAAACGAAACGTTTATTGCAACTGTTTCTCACCTGTTTTTTACCGGTAGGGTCCACTTACTGAAGTATACCTGAATACATCACCTTAACAATTTTTTGCGATCTCAGGCGTTCATTTGATTTCTGTGCAACTATCATCGATGGCATTCAAGCGTGTTGGTTCGGATTCAGCTCGAGAATGCGAATTCGATCACGTCTTTGAACTTGTCTTATGCGTACAACGGAAGCGGCCACCAAACTTTTCTGAAGATTTTCTAGAGGTCACCTCGACTTTCTTGAGATTCACTGCAAAGTTCTTCTCGTCTATCTGACCTATTCTGATCTAACTATATGGCCTCATATTCTTCGAAGATTTAAGCGAAACTTCGAAAACTGCCTCCGTGTTAGGAGCGCCGTTTCAACCGTCGAGTGCCCACTGTATTGCACGCAATTTTTTTCGAAGAGCCCAAAATTTTAATCCACGATTGTCTGACAACATAAGAGTTCAACTTGGTCAGTGTCTTCGTTTTAGAAACGCGAGCGACCTATGCTGATCTTAAGTTGTCATCAAAACACATGAAATGCTTAGGGAATTTTTTGTTTGATGTAGCTTCCTCAATAAATGATCCATTCAGAATAACCTGGCCACCACGCATCAGGCGTTCCCATCAATTAATTCCTCTTCTGCTTTGATCACAGTCCTGTCTTTTCATCCACTTTATTAAGCTCTTTAAACAGCCTGAGCATTATTTTCCGAAAAACTAGGCAATGTGTGCAGCAAAGCAAGAGTTGGACTAAAATAGTTCAATAAAAGGTGTCCTGGTTTCTCAACAATAGAGTGGATCGAGTGCACTAAGTATTGAAGCTACAATTTCTCTATGTCCTTGTCAACTACATTCTGGAGAAATTAAAACGAGTGTCCATAATATCGAATGATTTATAGTTGTAAACGAAGGTTAAAATAGGAGGTTAGAATTAGAGTATCAGAGGTCAAGACGGAAGTTTAGACAAACTTAATTCTTTGGATTTAAACTCAGGCGTGCCCAGCAGGTCGAAATATTAGTGAACTATGGGACCAAGCAAATGTTAACCAATGCACAGCGCAACGTTGGTTTGAAGAATTTGACATGGAAACGAATGAGGTCGCACACGTACTTCTGTCGCTAAGCACGCTGAATTCATGGTTTCGTTGCTCGCAAATACATTCAAAAAGGCTTCTTTGAATCATTGAAGAAACATCAGAATACCAATGAAGCTTTACAAAAGGAGGTCGCACAAGTTGAGCGATAATCAAAAAAGCCATCTTTGGCGCTTCTTCTATCCCATCAGAACAACACGTTGCTTGACTGCTCTGTAACGTGCGACAAGAAATATGTCCTCCAAGACAGTCGTAGACGATCAATGCAACGGTTGGGCGAAGATAAAGCTCCGCAGCACTTTGAAAATTCGAAATTGCACCAAAATAGGTCATGCTTACCATTTGGAGGATTGCTACTGGTTTAGACAATCACAATCTTCTGAACTGGGGTGAAACGAATGCGGGACAGAAGTACGTCTCGCAAATCGACGAAATGCACCAGAAACTTCAATGCACACAGCATTAGTGAGAAGAAAGGTTCCGTTCCTTCCACAATAACGATTGGCCACACATCGAACTACCAACGCAGAAGAAGTTGAATCAGCTAACCTACCAAGTTCTGCCGCACTCTCCATGCTCATCGGACTTTTCCTTTACTGCCTATTCATCAGGAATTTCAATAGCTTTTTTTTTGCAAAAAGTGCTTAAGAGGCCAGGCAAGGTCGAGACTGCCTTAAACTACGTCATCGCCTCAAGAAATCTAAAAATTTTGTGCGAGTGGTACAAGAAAAGTTGTTCCTTGTGGGCGAAAGCATATAATTTCCAAATACTTGATAACAGATAGTTGAATGGCCCGTCATCACTAGTTGTGAGGGCCCCAGCATCACCATTTTTCGGAGATTTGCTGGCTAAGCGAGTATGATTCCCTGAAATCTCGAAGACAGCCTGGCCAACTCTGCACCAGGTCGTCACCATGATAGGCAGTCCGCACCTCTTGCGGATCAGAGGGATATTTACCACCATGTGACTTTGATACCAGGATGGTGGTGGATCCTGGTATTGGTTTACTCTTAGCTGGGCTTGCTGATGGAAGCGCCGGATTCCTTCTCAGAATGGAAGACCCTGCCGGGGGGACGAATTCACCCGCTATACATCACAATCCGACACCCAGGCGCACTTCCCAGCCACGATGAGACGATAAACCGTTGGGAGGCCCTTCGAAAATAAAGGTTAAAATCATACACCAATTTTAGGAAGTCGGATTAAGCGTCTTTTTATGTGAAGCTAAGCAGAAGTTCTACTCTCGAAAACTTCGCAGTTATTTCTCAGCAATTTTATTTCACCTTGTTCGTGCCACCTGCATGGTCCTCTATGCAGCATTGCTAACTAGTCATAGGTAGGTTGAGCATTGGCCATCTTTTTTAATTCTTGTGTATTTTTTGAAATCTTTTTTGGCAAAATTCCAGAGATTGTCGTAAAATTAAGAATAGGTGAATCGGCGCAAATTCGGTGTGACCCTTCAGCAGCATGTCAGGGCCTTCCGCACAATCACCGTTTTCCTAGCAGTTATAAGTGGAGATTTCATCGCAGAGATTGGTCTTGTTGCATGTGGTTTTTGTACTTATTCATAATAACTCACCACACTCAACCTTCTTAAATGAAAAGTGACTTAATGTGTGGATGGACCTCCCAATGGTTTGGCGTCTCAACGTGGCTGAGAGATGTTCTTGAGTATCGGACTGCGGTGTACAGAGGCGGGATTCGTTCTCCGGAAGAGTCTTATAAAGCGAGAAGGTGTCCAGCATTTCCACCAAAAGCCCAGCTTAAAGTGGAGCAATACCAGTATCCTCCACCGACCTGATATCAAACTAGTCGCGCGGTAGCAAATCTTCCTCTGATCCAAAAGGGCGGCGTCTGCATGTGATGGTGACGACCCGGGGCAGACTTTGGCCTGGCTATTCTTAGGACACTCGGGAGCCGAAATGGCCAAAGCATCAAAACTCCGAAATAGAGATTATGCAGGGGCCCGCACAACCAGTGAGGGCGGGCCAATCAACTATTCAAGTAAGTATATGCGGATTGGAGAGAAGCTTGCACACTCAGATTTATCCAAAGCGGTAGCTACTCCTGTGGAAATGGATAATTTTACGATTAGCTGGTGATGGATAATGGACCGCATGTGGGCGATACAGCAAATGAAATCCTCTGTCAATAAATTTTCACCTTTTTGTGTTGGCTCGTAAGCAAAAAAAAACAAGTGGGAAAATTCATAAATTGATTACAATAACAAATACCGACATCACAGGAATGAACGGGAGTGGCGAAGCAGCCGAAACCTTAGTCACAAAAAAAATTTAATAACAGTCTTGTAGAACTCATTATTGGAGTAAAACGTTGTCTACTCAAGCCAAAGCTAAATTAAGACTGTTTTTCAAAAGTAAATTAGGAACTCCTTCAAAAGCGTACTTCTGTTTGCTTCATCGGCTTTGCCTGTACACCCGGGTTTTGTCGCGTCCACTTCATCAGGTGCGAGATGATGGCCCAATTCCAAAGCATCCATGTGAAGTCATTGTAAACCGACTTTAATTTGACGTCAGTGTAAATGATTAATGCTTACTAGCTTTGGTGAAGACTAAAATGTAGAAACGTTAGCCGAATAAATATCTGGTTATGGTTAGCCAACCTCTCGCTAGAGTACCATTGAAATAAAGTGCATTTATTCAACTAAGGGTTAAGTTAAAATGCCTGTTTATTAACAATTTACCGTGGAGACTTATTGGCCCACATGGTTAGCCGCAGAAGCTTGAGGAAGCCGCAGATTGATAGTGAGGTTTCAAATACAAGACGAATGGCTCGTCTTTCTATAATGGTGTTTGAAAAAGCAGTTTCGTTTATTTCCTCTTCAAATACAGAAATTGCAGCCCACAGTGGAATTTATTTTAAGCTACCAGAGTAAACAGGTCCTTGAAAGGATGTTCGGCAGCTGCTTGAGTATTGAAGTGTTTTCCTTGAATGACAGTCGAGTGGCAAGAGCTCTACTAGATGTGGAAGCTTGGCGATATCATAATTATTTCAATCTCTTGTTGCACGTTTGCACCCAGTAAATCACTGTAGTGAAACTGAACGGGCTCATTTTAATTGGCCACTGCTGCTCATAGGTGTCGTAGTTCATGGCACACTTCTTCGATTTATGTGGAATGCTTCTCTACCGTAACAATCTCTCATGGACTCATGAAATTGTAATAGAAAACTACATCCACAGAGCTCGAAGGCTGTCGTAATCTTCTTCCGAATCAAATCTGATTTGGAGAAGTTTTCGATGCTACATCTTTGTTCAACTATTGAACCACGGAGAACATAAGTTGGTGCAGTAGATGCTACTGTATTTGTGCATACAGAATGTTGACAAAAAGGTATGAAACTGTAAAAAAAACTAAAAAAACTAAAAAACGAGCCTTTTAAAATAGAAAAGGAAAAAGTGGGTATTATTTCCTAGACTGCCAATATCAGTATTGGAATGAAATTAGTGTGCAAGTTCCTAGTGTTTTATCACATGGTAACCTGATTTAATTTTAGACAACCCAGTATTAATTCACAGCTCAGCAGCCGTTTAAATTCTTGGGAACCATTTCTCTTTCAAGTCTTGAACCAGTTCCGTAATTTTTTTCGATTTTCAGCATTGCTCAAGCCTTCACTCACAACTGTTACTGAATAGTTTAACTTCGCAACCACTATTTTCCTTTGTTCGATGTTTGTATTCTTTAACCCGAGACATTCGAGTAGTCTCCTACAAATTTACGAAAATATCGGAGTTTGATAGTTGTTAAACCAATCCTGGCGAATATTCTACACCTCGAATTTAGGCTTCCACTACTTTTTAGGATCACAAATTCCGAATTGGATAGGCAATAGTAGAGGTCCAGTTAACCCATGGCAAGGCAGGCTGGGAAATCCGCAAGGAATTCAGGATCGCCCGTGGCAGGGAGGTGGTCCAGGCATGTAAATTTTCGTAGTTGTATTTGGTGAATTTACCATTAAAGATAGAAAAGTTGAATTGGCTGAGAGTTTTTATTGTACAAATTGTTTCATTTCACTAATGATATTATTCCTCGGAAACAAAGAGTGCAGGTCCGCAAAGACCAAACTGGCAAGGTTGAAGTCGATGGAGACCAGGAAATGGTATTGGCCCCAAATTCCACCATGGAGACCTCTTAATCCTTGGTATAACTAATCAAGCAACCCAGACTTTCTTTTTTTTACTCATGCCTGTTTATGACTAGTTTGTCAAAAAATACCTATAACCAAAATAATAAATGTAGTTTTAATGAATATTCTATCTGCTTATGTGTGATCTTTGTTCGCATCATGAGGTTAACATAAAATGTTTGCTTGTTTATCGAATGAAAGACGCTATGCTAAGAATTTAAAGCGCCAGCTTTGATGGAAAATAGTGACTCGTAACCGTCAACTTATATTTCTAATAGGTGCAAAGAATGTGGGAAACGCAGTGCTTAGTGGTGTTCTTGTAACGCACATGGACGTTGGCTCGTCATATCCTCCTCGATAAGCAAAACCAGCATCCTTTAGGATTAATAATTGGTATTGAACTGATCCGGGAAGGAAGACACACTGAGTTGATACTTTTGCAAAGCAACGCAGTGCAAGCCATTCCATGCACCAAATGCTTGGCAGAGTCGAACGGATGACCCATAACCCTTGAGAAATCGAGATCAAGAAACCACACGGCTCAGCCTTTGTAAATGATAAAAGCACTCTTAACTGTTTTATTTGCTGCCTACTCTTTTTAATGGCAGGGCATATTGCGAAATATAACTTCAATGACGCTGAGGACCCGCATGGTGTGGCGGTGGGGCAACTCCCCAGAAAGGACAATAGCGCGTTCGTTTCCCACCGTAGACGCTTGCGGTCCGGAGTTTTGCAAATATCTCAGCATCTCAGTGAAGATAAAAACACTGTTTTAATTGACATTAATAAACAAGATATTTTTTATAAGACCCGTCTTTCACATTTACTCCGCGGATCCCAGCCCCTCTCATATTACATTGGCTTCCTCGCATCCACGGGGGTGTTCCAAATTTTTAAGTGTACCTCAGGCTACTGCTTGAAGAATCTCCTTTCATCTTGTACGTTGTTAAATACCGGTCGAGTCGATTGTCCCTAGAGTCCTGAGATAGCCGGGATAGTGTTACTACTTGGATTGCAGAGAGTTTTTTTGCCGGACAAATCCTGTACTAGCTTACCCACTGGGCTAGATGAGAGGCTTGGTAAGCGAAGCAGGCTTGAAGCAGCACCATGCTCATCAAAAGTGACATCGGTACCACTGTAATTTTCGCCCTAATTGGTTAGGAATACAATCCCTAATCCTCAATGAAAGGCTCCAGTTTCAAACTCACAAAATGGTGTTCCCAAATTTCAGCTCATGGACAGCAGCAGCCTTCTATAGCCAGCTCAACCACCTTTGCTGGCAAAGAACCAGACTTTTTTATTTTCTAATTTAAATGAGATTAAGTTTTGACAATGGAAAAGACTGTTAAACCTTCTGAGAAGACCTTTTCCTAAAAGAGTAAAACAAGCGGTCCCAAACTGGCGGTGAAATTGTGGCTCTCTTCTTGTCTCTTGACTAGCTAGAATCCTCTAATGGAGAAAGACGAGTGATGTGCTTGTGCTAATAGCCATTTATTAAGCGAAAACAGGGATTATAGGCATTGGAAGTAGTTTTCTCCTAACTAATTTGCAGTTGCCACATATCGATGTGATTAATTAGCGGCAATAAATATGCAAGTAATCCACAGTGTGCTACACTCGTTCACCAAACAGGTTGTGGCTCAGGGTAGTAACACTCTTGCTCACAGCACGTTTGTACTTATAAGAAGACCAAAAATTTAAATGCAATAGCCGAACTTAATAATCCAAATCTTCTGGCTAACGAAAGCAAAGAAACGAGTTGGTTGAAGATAGTTTTGAGATCTGCATAACATTTTATTCCAGGTCGTGTAGTGAGAATAAATAAGAAAAATGCCTCCGATGCTGTTTTTTCTTTTCTTTCCAGACAACAGTGAGGTTGTGACGCTTACTCCAGCGAAGACTGCAACTTAGCGCTGAACGAGCAGCCACCATATCTTTATTGCTTCGGCCTTGATTTTGCAGTTTAGCGTACTGAGATGTCAACATGCTATTTGAAGGCAACTTCTAACACCAGACTTTTTTATTTTCTGCCACGATAGAAACTGCCCGAAAGAAAGGCAAAGCAAGGACATGGTGGTTGCTTTAGATAGCACGTGAACGCTTGGAAAGTGTAATCACGGGTTCGAAGCCCAACTGAGGTTCCAACTTTTGCTTATATCTCAACATCATTGACAGTGTATTTTACATATTACTCTGCAATAAAAAAGAATACCAATACAAAAGAAGTTGAAGCATAGTTAGCTGTCCGTCCCTTCCGTCAGAAGTAGAAGGGCACACCCTGATTGTATACAGGTTGTGAAAAAAGCGGTGTTTGTTTATCTGTCCTATTGATTAAAAAAATAGTCGAAAATCACAAGTATAAAAATGCGTTAAAAATCAGCTATTTCGAAAATACTCGAAATAAAAACGTCCTTCCATACTTTGCACAGTAAGGGCAAATATGCTCCAGATAAACTCCACCTATTTCGATATTGCTCACTTAGTGAAACGTATGTGCATCATGCTCCCAGATTTGCACCATCAATCGATTGCCTCGATTTTTTTCTTTACAATGACGATAAAGATTGATTATGTTTTATTTCTAATAATGGTATAACTATGCGCACCACTCAGTGTGGCATCAAAGTGTCGGTTAAGAACTGAGCTAGTGATAGTCACAATGTGAAGGAATGGAATGCTAAAATTTTCTTCCACTTTTGCTTCGCGCTTAGTCTTTGTTTTTCATTCGACAAAACACGTTTTAAAGAGGCTACCGGTGCATAACAACAGCCAAGGGTCGTCAACTGTCATATCAACTATGAATGATATGCTACCGCCGGGTCGATCACTAGTGTTGACGCTTATTACTGAACGGAAATGGTTAGGAAATAATGGTTAGTTATAAAAAAAACAAAAAGTGAGAAAACAGCGAAAAAGGGTAGTAGACACAAGTTTGTGAACCCTGAGGGTACATCTATGTGAAGAGTGGAAGGAGTGGAATACGGTTCTTGTGAAGTGGATCTTAGTAGAACGGAGTATCCACAGCGCTGATCGTAGTGCCGAATAGATTACGGTATCCTGCTATGCGCTGACTGTCTGATTTTCAAATGAGATCTGTTTAGTTAACGGTTTGCTATGGGTGTTATGGGAGAATTTCCATTGAGCGTAAACTCATCAACAATTTGTTTAAAGCACTATACAAATTATGTTACACCGTTCACTGTCACCCTAATGCATCACTCGGCAGCCATCATCACCACTTTGTTTCTGCCGATTGTACTTTTTAACGAATGTTTTTCACTCTAAAGAATTTTGTGTGCAGAATTTCTACAAATAGAAGGCTCTTGAAGAGACAAGTGTTTGTTGAATTCTTTGAAAATGGAAATTTGTCAATTTTTTAGCACTCGCTGGCATTCCATTTGACCATAGAAAGCTGGTTTTTAAATTTTCGGTATGTCCATTGCTTTCTTTAGCTATTCGTTCTGATCAAATGCTAAGGACACTCTTCTTAACTACAATGATCGGCGTAATGCTCAGCTACAGTCAACCGCCATTTGGTGGCGGGCCAGGTGTGTTAAAAATAAAGCCTTACTTTAAAAGTTTCAAATATTTGTTTTTCACCTTGAACCAAGTATGTGTAGATTTCTACGTAATTCTTCTGCATACAAGTCACACCGATTCATTTCATTTCTACGCCACCGCCACCAGTGGACATTCCTGTGAGCACGTTCGAAAACACCTTGCGGATTTGATATCTGGTCCAACCTGTGAGCGCTGTTACCATACCCCTGAGTCGAAAACAACAGCCAATTTTAGACCTAAACTAAATTATGAAAACTCGCGTCATGTTTTATACTCCAGATCAACTGTTTGACTGCCTTCTCTACCATATGCAATTTTTTTCTCGAAAAGGCTGAAAAATGAGTCCATTACTTTATTGAACAACTAGCTGTAAGCGCTGTTACGTCGGAGTCAATTAACTGCTTCTATCAGAGGAATGTAGGCGATTGACCTATTCGACCGATTCAGTTCTCAAGTCCTTATCAACATTCATTGAGCATTGTGGGTTCCATCATTTGATGTTGCTCTTTCAATAAACGGTCGAGTCAAAACAAGCTTATGCTTCCATGAGACCTTTTCAAAGAATTAGATTTTTTTCTGCCTTCCTTACCGTTTGCGCGTTTTCGACTCAACCTAACTGCGAAGGGACTATAGTATGCCTGATTTTTTTTAACAGATCAGAAAGAGATTGATTTTTTCGCGAAAATCTAGCATATTTCTAGTTCATCCTATTTGTGTGTTCTCCGTAATTTTGGTCTTGTTATAAGTGAATTTGACAGTAAAAGTTCATTTTAAGCTCACGCTTCCTTCAGAAGCTTTCATTCATACATGACAGATATTTGGAGGTTTTCCCTAAATGAAAAATGCTTGGCCGCAGGCTTGGAGACCAGCAGCATGTCCATATGTTATTCGTCTTTGTGCGACCTATAAATAGATAGAACGTTATTAAGAATGAGTTTGTCATAGGTAACTCATTCTAGGATTTTCGGGATAATTGAGGCACACTCCAATTTGTGGTTAACACAAATCCCCCTAAGTTTCGGACAGTGATTTGTAAAAAAAAAATAAAAACAGAAAACACTACGGCGTGGGAAAAGCTTTACGTTCTATTGGCAAATATATATACATTGATCACGATCTCTACAAGAACCATGTCGCGTGAGATTTCCCATCGATGCCTTTCTTCCTGAAAAAGAATTTCCTTATATGAAAGCAATAGCAGAATATAATTTCGAATGACGATTCCTGCTCCAGACACTATATCTTGATTTGAATTTATCTCTCTTCATTGCCATCCTTATGTCATACAATCCCTTGGGAATACATCGCTCTGAATAAGTCTGACTTCGTGTTAACAGCTCATAGCAGCAATTTTTTCCTTGTAGGAAAGTGCGACAGAATAGAGACGGAGAATTTCTTGAAAGTCAACAAGGTGGTTGATGGATGAATGCAAAACTGTGCGAACACGGCCTGTACTAAGTTATGGAACCTTTCTACCTAGATAACACGGACTTCGCTGTTCATTTGCACGGGGTGGCCCTTCTATTCACATTTTCTTGGAGTAACCAGGTGAAGAGGATAAGGTCAGGTGAATGAGATTCTTCTAAATCGGCAACGAATCTTACGATTAGTCAACAACAAGGAGCTCGAAGACAACGTATCAAGGCGAATCCTTTTCTTAGTTTGTCAGAAGAAAAAGAAGACGGAAAATCAAAAGCACTGACATATGAACTGCTCCAATCTGAAACACATTCTTGAGATAGAAAAAGTATCTTGAAGATGCTTCCTTTATCGCTCTTGATGTCTTACGGAATTCAAAAAGCAGTACCGAAAAGTGAACAATGAATAGGTCAAAGTGACAACAGCAGTAAAAGTGAAACCGTTGCTTATTCCTCAGCTTAAACGTAAACCAGAAACATTTCCTGCCTTGTACTTATTGAAACACGTTAGCTAGTAACCATTGATGGCACCTCTACAGACGCCTCAACCTTTATGGTTAGGCCCACCATCACTTTTCCAGAGGGGCTCCAGTAACGTGGTTATGCCTTAATGCTTATCCAGTTGTTGAAACAGATCGCAGCCCGTCTCAAGAACAGCAAAATGTTGTTCGATCTCACGATGTTCAGTTGTTATTTACTGTCTACGGTAATTTTTCACCGCAGGGTATTATCTATTATACAACCGCAATGGTGCTGAAATATTTGCAAAACTCAGACCCCAGGCTAGGTCGAACTACGATTACCCTTTCCGCGGGCACACGTGCTACACGCTGCTCACTAAAGCCACTGCTTTGCGTCTCTCTCAACTAGTTTTCTATCTAACGGCACCATCAGTTTCGTTTCGCCTATCTTTCAGCTAGTTTTATCGATTAGTACCATCAGCAATCACCCGTCAATGGGATTGATATGGGAGCTCAAATCGGAATCGAACCTATTTAAACTGAGGCTGTAGTCGAAATCAGAACGTTGACCTTTTATTTAGTGCCTACTGTAGTTTCTCATGGTAGAGTATTATATGAAATATACATGTGGAATGGGTAATCGTGGTTCGATTTGGTCTGGAGGTCAAGTTTTGCCATTATTTCGGCCCCATTGTGGTTGTTAATTGGTCATCAATGTAACGCTCGCTTCTTCAGTGCACTTTGTGATGAAGCCCAACCTATGCACAAGCATGCAGAGTGATTCTGCAATTCTGCAATTCATATCAGCCTCGAACTCCTTGTGCAAGGCGTTGGAGCAATAAACATGTATATTGTATATCATGCCGATTCAGCGGCTCATGGGACTCTGAAAGGGATGCCTAAACAGCTTAATCCTTAGATCGTCTGGAAAATATTACGCACGAATGAGAGAGTTATCAAAAGGATGGCGTCTGGCACTAAGCCTTGCTATTGCCTCTATTGCTATGGTTTGAGCACCAGCTATTGCTCTCTGGCCCATCACTCTACTCTATATAAAGGTGATTGTTTTCTCATTTGCTCCACATAAGAGGAGATGGACAAATGTTTGATCTTGTTAAGAAGTCAGTCGGAATACATAAATTTTACCGAAAGAAAACAAAAGAAAATTGACTCCCACATTTAAAAACAATCTCAACAGATGAAATATTAAGCACAATAGAAAAGGGTAGCAACGAGATAGTGAAGGCACCAAGCCTACCCATGGCGTTCACGTCTAAAGTTGAAGTCCTCGTACTCAGTCTTCGATCACTGCTACTAATACCCAATTTTTTAAAAACATGCTGGCTCATTACTTCTCCTCTCACCCCTCACACACAAAGTGGTGGCTTGTAAGAAACATGTCTCGAACCGCCACCAGTGTGTGCACAGGAAGAGAACAGAAGAAGGAATCCCAAAAATTCTCGCGGCAAATAGCCATTTCTAATGGCTACAAACTGGAGCTCCTCGGGATAGTTGTAGAGAAAAACCCAATCCCCCAAACAAAACGAACGAACTCTAGTGATAGTAAAATCCCGTCTATCGTGCCCTTGATTTCCAGCCAAATGAGTGCAGCCACAAAACGTTACTTGAAAGGTGCCGATTCAGAGAAATCGGCTGCACTAACTGAAATACCACCGCACATTCTAAGACGTAAGCTAATTCACAACCGTCTATATGACCGGCTTATACACAACGCAAAATTTCGCAGTTTGCCCGACATGAGCGATGGTGATTGCAAGAGTTCGTGTATGCTTCACCTTAACATTCTCGTCTTTACGTAGACCACCAGTTTTTGTTGTATACACTCCATCAGTAGTGAAAAGATTATGTCTTCTAACAAGCGCATTAAATTAGACTTTATGGTGATACATGTCGTTCAACAATATAAATTAGTTATTTCACCGATCCATTTTGTTTTAAAAAAAGCAAAACAAGGAAACTACTGATGGCTGCAGCAAAAATGTTCACTATCCTTATCCGCGCCTTAACATAACTTCGCCATATCCTTTAGACCTTACATATGTATTTATTTCGTTGAAAGCGGATAGCACAATAGTAGCGATGTCCGTCATCATGAGCACGGTATTAGTTCGATTCCGCTCCGGGGCAACCAAGCCTCTTATCTTTCCGGGTTCGGGAAATTGGTACCCGACTTGTCTGGGAAAAAATCGCTCACTGCAATCCAATTGGGAGCCCTTCGGCCCGACAATCTCAGGATTTCAAGGAAAATCGACTCGACCAGCATTCTACGACATATAAGATGAAATGAAAATCCTCAAGCAGCAAATGAAGCCACACTCAGAGTTGGAAGAACTTCGCGGACAGTGGATGCGAGGAAACGAATAGAAGGAAAGGAAAAATTAGCTCTTCTTTTGTTCTTTAAAGAATATGAGAAGTGCAGGAATCCGCACAGTAAACGTGAAGACGGATCATGGACAGTGAGATAAAAAATATATACATGTATGCATACGTACGTATGTGTATATATGAAAAGTGTACAAAGGGTGTTCGTCTCTGTAGAACTAATTCAGTTTGCACATGGCGATAGAATGCATGAAATAACCAAAGAAAGAAAAAATGTAACAGGAAAAATGAAGGAAAAATTAGCTCTTCCTTTGTTCTTTAAATCTTGCTATTTGTCCCCAATTTATGCCTTTGTGTCTGCGTTGCACACTTTTTAAAAAATAGATCCTCTTCTTCACTTTCACGTTACATTTTTTAAAATTAAATTGCATTCAATCAAAGACGTTCAACTAAAAGTGGAAGGAGAAACTATTTCAAACAATATTTTTGCACGAATGCAAAACGGACGTAACGGAGCGAAAATTGCATGGATATTGATACGCTTCGACGAGGTTGTTGTAAAATCTTATTTCAACATGCTTTTGGCATCGCATTCCACACAGCCGTTATGAGTCCCGTTTGAATCGATGCCAATACAGTGAGGTCGTTCTTCTGGAATCACAAATCATCCGTACCGTACGCTTTCGTGTATCGACAATCACTTGATGAAAATACTGTCAAAAATGTCTTTAGAAGGATTGCTGGTTGTTACTGAGTGCCAAAATGTGGTGTACAGCCGTCGATTCATCGCCTCGTAGCTAATAATGTGGAAAAGCTCGACATTTGAACTTGAAAGTTCGGCTCGGAGCAAAACAGTGTGACGAATTTGAGTCGTTTTGGATGAAACCTAGTTGCAAGATAACAAATCTACCTCTGCACCACAAAGGCTGTGAGATCTGATGAAGAATTTTGATACCACAGGCATCTACGATCCCCGGTGAAAGGATTGTACAATGTTACAGCTTTCCAATATAATGGTGCCGCTTGTGCTATTGAAGATGGATTAGTTTCGAAGTATACAATCGAAGTTTACTACAAGCTGTATGTTAATGGACCAGCAAGGGAGTTCATTGAGATTCACAGTTAGCGTTTACAATTCCAATTCACAGCGAAGCGATCACTGTTCTTTCAGGCTATTAGGCTGATTGAAAGAGGTTTTGATTCTTCTTTTCCTTTTTTCTTCTTTCTTCTTCCTTTGATTTTTCTCTTCAAATAGATAAATTACAGCAAATAGTGATCTTTACCAGGCGAAACAGAATTCATTAAGACATATAAATCCTTGCTAACGTGGTGAAGATTTTCGATCCAATCACTTCAAGACATTCGAATTCCAGGGCACACGTGAGCCTGAAAGGATTTTCGGCAGCGGTTTGATAATTGAAATCTTTTTTCTGATCTAGTTGGTGAGGTTGTCGAAAAAGTAAGCAGGGTGGCAAAAAGTCTAGAAGTTTTGGCTAATGAGCCAGTGCTTCGTATTTTAGTGATTTCAGCCTTTTGTAGCTTGTAATCCAAATAATGAAGTGCTGTCTTAGAAGTTAACTGACCATTCTTGATTGATCATTGCTGCTAGCATTAGTAGTAGCTCGTGGAAAACCATGTCGATTTTCTAAGAAGACTCTCTGCGTAAGCAACTTTTCGTGAACTTATGAAGTTGCAGTAATTGAAAAGATCTGTCGCACACGAAAATCATGGTAACTTTCGCGCAATACAAACTCAAGTTTAAGAAAGTCCCGACACAGATTCTTTGTCCAACTACCAAACGATGCGGAACGGCTATTGTCGAAGTGAATAATGAATAAAATATTGTATCTGTGAGTAAGTGTATAAAAAAGCACTAAACCGCGTTAAAAACAATTTCTCAGAGCTTGAAAACCGAAATAGACATTACTTTTCAAACCGTTAATCTCACTGTTCATAATGAAGGTAATATAGAACGCGCCTATGTTTCAGCGCCAGGTACCTTTCTCTCTCCTTTAGATCAGTACTAATTCCCAGTTCTGCAGTTTCTAATTCTATAGTGAACAGGTTTTATTTAAGGCCTTTCAGCAATTTCGCAACTTTTCTAAATTTTCACCGTTTTCTATTACCGTCTTAGTAGAGTATTATGGAGTGGTTCAATTTTTCAGCCATGATACTCTTTTGTACGAAGAAGAAAATGTCCCCACATCTAATCCATGTTTGGTGGCGTATATCGAAACAGTCAGATCGAGTTAAATAAAATTCAGAAGTTTAATATTGTTAAACCAATCTCACCGATTATTCTACACCTCGAATTTAGGTTTCTACCGCTTTTCAGGGCCGCAAATTCCCAATTGGACGGGCAATAATCGAGGTCCAGGTAACCCATGGCAAAGTGGGCCTGGAAGTCAAGGTGGCCCATGGCAAGGAGGCCAAGGTCGCCCATGGCAAGGAGGCCAAGGTGGGCCCTGGCAAGGTGGCCAGGGTGGCTCGGGACAAGGAGGTCAGGCTGGTCCGTGGCACGGAGGTCAGGGTGGGCCGTGGCAAGGAGGTCAGGCTGGTCCGTGGCACGGAGGTCAGAGTGGTCCGTGGCAAGGCGGTGGCCCAGGTACGTAAATTCGCAAATTAAATTGAATATTTGTGTCAAATTTACTATTAGAAAAAAGGAGCCTGAGTTGACTGATGATCTTCTTGGCAGAATTTGTTGCATTTCAATAATAACGGTTTCATTTCCTGAAAATCAAATTTCAGGTCCACAGTGGCCAAATTGGCGAGGCTGAATCTTTGGCACCCAAGGTGGTTTTGGAAGCCAAAAAACATTGTAGAAACCTCTTAATTCGTGGTACAGTTAACCTGATTCCAGAACTGAGACTTTCTTTGTTTCTCTTGTTGATTTGTGATTACTTCACCAAAAAAGTGCTATCAATCAATAAAATATACACTCGGTTTTAATTAATCTTTGCATTGAAGAGTATTTAATGATTGGATCCAATCGCATATTTTCTACTGCATATAGAGCTGAAATTTTATCGGAACAGCAAATTCATCTTTTCCGACTTCCGTGTTTGTATGTGTGTGTGTGTGTGTGTGTGTGTGTGTGTGTGTGTGTGTGTGTGTGTGTGTGTG